>JAVQJF010010726.1:0-43471 GCA_036023855.1 Gadopsis marmoratus
AAAGTTTTCTGTGGTCACCTTTCAATATAGAGCAGGTCTAGACCGACTCTTTATTTACAGAGACCCAACAATTCCCACCCTGAGCAGCACTAGGCGACGGTGGCAAGGAAAAAACATTCCCTTTAACAGGCAGAAACCTCAAGCAGAACCAGAACCAGGCTCTGGGTGGGCGGTCATCTGCCTCGACCGGTTGGGTTGAGAGAGGTAGAGGGAAGGGGGGGGGGAGTGTGGAGTGAGAGAGTGAGAGCAGGGGGAAAGAGAACATACAGCAGCACAGTACAGTTCTGCATACAGATGTAAAGCAATAGTAGTAGCAATGGTACTGGTGTTAATATTAATAAACATAATACTAGTAGCAGTATAATAATACTAATAAGAGCAATAACAATAATAGAGGCAGCAGCTGTTGAGCAGGAACATGGGGGCAGCAGGTGGCTGCAACCACAGATCCAGACTCTACAGATCCGGAGGCAGAAATACCTGCAGAAAGCAACAGAAGGAGAGAGGAGAGAAAGGGAAACAGTCGATTTAGTAAAAAGCATTAATAAGATAAGAGTGTGTACAGATGCAGAAGGAGAGGAGCTCAGTGCATCATGGGAAGTCTCCCGACAGTTTAGGCCTATAGCAGCATATATAGCATGGCAGTGCAGTGCTCTAGTGGGGTAATAGGGTACTATGAGTCCTTTAAGATATGATGGTGCCTGGCCATTAAGGGCTTTATAGGTGAGGAGAAGGATTTTAAATTCTATTCTGGATTTTACAGGTAGCCAGTGTAGAGAAGTTAAAATTGGAGAAATATGATCTCTTTTCCTGGTTCTTGTGAGTAAACCTGCTGCTGCATTTTGGATCAGCTGGAGAGTCTTAAGGGACTTATTGGAGCAGTTTGATAATGGGGAGCTGCAATAGTCCACCCTAGAGTTAACAAATGCATGGACTAGTTTTTCTGCATCTTTTTGAGACGGGATGTGCCTGATTTTTGCAATGTTATGTATGTGAGAAAAGGTAGTCCTTGAAGTTTGTTTTATATGGGAGTTAAAGGACATCAACTGATCAACGATAACTCCCAAGATTCAGTCACCGATGGCGACGTAGCTCCGATGCAAGGTCCTGGCCTCCATCAGGAGCAACTTAGGGTTAAGCGTCTTGGCCATGGACACTTCGACATGTGGATAGAGCCGGGGATCGACTGCCAACCCTGGGTTTAATGGAAGACCCGCTCTACCTCCTGAGCCACTGCTGCCCTGACATCTATAGTCACTACTTACTTAACAAATTGAGATGTTTCATACAAAGCAAACTTAATAACTGTTTATAATGTCACATTATGAATTGGGCTGTTTTTCATGTCCTTTTGGTCAGTTTAGCTGATTATACGTCTGATGATATTATGTTTGCTGAAGTAATATTTTGAATGCAGGTACATTCGTGCTTTTACTTGAATGACATGTTTTTATATTGTTGTATTGCAACTTTTACTTAAGTAAAAGAATAAGTAGAAGAATATTTCTTCCACCAAAGAAGGTATCCTGAACCTTTTTGTGTGTGTTCTGCCTGAATGAAACAGTTCTTTCAAGAAATAAAAATTCAACCTAGAGCCAGTATGTTACTCCCATTAGTATTTAACATGCACATTTACAGAGGGGGGAGAGAGCATCTGAGGGAAAACATACACCTAGTTTGGAGAGGTGCTGGCTCACAAGCAGGCATGAAAAAATTGGGGAAAGCCATCTGCACATGCATAACTCCAGTGCAGTTATTTCAACTATTGATGGTCACTGTTTGAGCAGACTGCCTTCTTTGGGCACAGTAAGGTAGGTTTCCAGAGCAAAACACTTGTTCTGCGCTAGTCTGTGTTCACTGGTCACATTATATCAATGTCTCACACCTGTGCTGTTAACCTTGGAGTGTCCCAGGTGTGACAGTAGCTGTCTAGATTTAGGAATGTGTTTTTTAAATGTGTTAAGAGATTGTGTCCTCTAGTGCTTCCTCTTTAATCAGAGTGTTATTAGATTAACATTTTAGATAATATGAAACTTGAATGATCCCCAGGAAAATTGGTAATATGAATGCTAGAGGCATAATAGCCTCAGCGCTATTGTAAACTATATGTTCAAAAGTATGTTTCCACCCCTTCCAGGCGGCATGTCTTATACTTGTGGCACCACTGGAGGAGGGAACACCAGCACCACTGCAGCAGCAACGGAGGCAGCAAGTCCGTCCACCTTAATGACAGCAATCCTGGCCTGCTGAAGGTCAGCGCTCAAAGCTGTGCAGGCCGGGGGCAGAGTGTGAATGGACAGAGGCATGCTAGTGAAGCTATGGAGGTGGACGGCACGTCCTTGCCAGACCCGCATGACAGCAAACGACTGAAGAGAGGTGTCCTGCTGCTCGGCCCCCACACCCTGCCCTCTGAGGACAGCTTTGTGAGCAGTATCCTGGACAGCTGCTGTAACCCCGAGCAGAGACGTTTCGCCCTGGCATACAAGAAGTGGTTAGACACCGTCATTGGTTGGCAGCCTTGAGAAAGAGGCAGAGAGAGAGAAACAACAGATAGCCCCATCCTTTCAACATTGAAGTTGCCTTTAGATGCAGATTTAAGATTTTAAGATCAGCTTGCCTACCTATAGTGCTGACTTTAACTTATAGTACTTCAGATGCAGTGATGATTTTAGAAACCTGTCGGGGGGGAAGTTTGTTTATGGTCCTGTTCTCCTGACGGTGAGTATAGAGGATGGGGTCCTACAGTTAGGTAGTTTCGGCACCACCTAGTCTGTTCTTCCTTGGAAACATCTGGATTCCCTTGAGCTTCATCTGAGCCAATACCCCTTCAGAATGGATATCTGCATACATATTGGCTTGCTATTTGTCTTCGTTAGTAGACTCTGTTCTTATTTCAGGTGTCTCAATGCCTCAGGTCAAATTTTCACTGCTTTTTTTTATTGCCAGTTTGGCATTTATCTCCACATCTCACTTTGTTTCTGTTAAAATATTTCAGCAACAATACTAAATGAAGCTGCCACAGGAGGAGGAACAATATCTTTGCAAAGGGAGAGAGAGCAGAGCAACATTTACACTCATTCTGACTAGAAATCAAACATGTTGGGCCTGATTGTATGGAATGATAAAGTAGCCAATACTATATAAATAAATAAGACATTATTAAATGAATAATCATATGAAAGAGTAAAATATAGAAATGACCCAATAAATTATTACATAATTTAAGAATGTGTTAAAACTCAATGGATTATTATAGTGTTATTAGGCCATAATTCTTAGTAACGGTTTTAATGGAGTTCATTTTTATCTCAGGTTTCCTCATCAGAAGTCGGTTTTCTGTCTCGATTGGCTGAAAGTTGACATTAAATTAAAATTCCATTTTTAAAAAAAGGCTATTTTAGTTGTATAGCTATAATGTGGGGGAAATTAATTTTGGTAGAAATTATTACTATACTATCATCACTATATAAAGTGATGAATTCACAATAATGACTTGAGTTTTCATAATTTACACTCTGTTTATTTCATAGTGTCATTTTAAATGTTAAATTATTTGCCCTGTTGGAGTTAATTCAACCTTTGGAATAGAGCAGAATGATAGTGATTTAATGTCTTTATCAAAATTGGAAGACCTTTTTTCAGCTTCATAACGCTCCTCTTTAGATGAATGTGTTGAAATTTACTCAGCTCTCACTTGTTGCAAAGGCAGGTTTTAAGCACAGCCAGACTCCTGTTTTTCTTTAAGGTTCTTTACATTTCCATTCTGAAGGTGGTACCATTTATTAACCATGTCATTTTCTCTTATTTTCTTCTGTTGGGCCTTGTTTTCTGCCTTCTGGTTAATTTCTACCCTCTAATTGTACTGGTGAATATAGTCATTAAGTCCTAACTATGTAGCTGAGTGCTAAGTTACAGTAGCTTGCAACAAAAGCCAAAAAGCTAGTCATTAGCTAAAAGAAAAAAAAAGGTCATAGCTAACTTGCAAGTCTTACCTTCTGCCAACCTGAAGCATTGAATATATAAGAAGAGAAGTGTTAGCTTTACCAGTTCAGACTTTGAAGGATAGAGTGCTAGGGAAGTGAGTTTCCCCAACATTCAATGGTGCTACATGTTGCCGTTACTTCAACTACTTCATCTGTACAGGTATGTGCAACAGGTGAAAACTGAGCAGCACTTTGGACCATTTGATGATAATAGGCAATCATTGTTTTGTGGGGTATCATTGCTAAACAACAATATTTCTCTATTTTGAAATATTGTCTGTTATTTTGCACCAGGCAAGTTAACAGTAGGCCTAGCTGCTTTATGTCACTACCTTGTGTAAAAATAGATGTAACATCTGTAAAGGTCAAAATTCACATTATGTCTTTGTGTTAAGGAATAATTTATAGCATTACTTTAAAAGTTGTAACATGCTGTATCTGCACAATTCATCCCTTCAATAATGTAGAAGGTGAAAATGATAGCCCCTACCACTACATTGTCTCGTCTATACTGAAAAGTAAGAATGGTGTTCTTAACTTTCAATCTAACTAATCTGAAGTCCTCTGTATTCCAGATAGTTGCCTAGTAAATATAATGGACTGCATTTGGAATAGGATCCACCTTTTTCTTGCCCAGTGATGAGTTTTTGTTACTAGTTGTTTAGCTGTCAATACTAATATTGGCACACAAGTGAACAAATACATGAATTTACACATATGCCATTGTTGTTACATCATTGTAGCCATGGGCACATTAGCATTCACTATATGTACTATGTGGTCACATGCATCCCCGATCACATCTAAATGTGGGAGGACCCCAGTGGGTCCTTGATGCAGTTTGGGTGCCATCACGTGTGTATATAGAGGTTTTGTTTGGATTGGTTTCAGCGGCATCTAAATGTGGCACAGTCTGCACGGACTGGCTAGCCAAAATTCCCTAGCTTCCCATTACAACCCCCATGTGCTTCCATGTAACCCGTACCATGTTGTACTTAGCTTCTCTTAGAAACTACAATGTAAGAGTTATGGAGTAAGATGCTTTATCACCTTAAGTCACTGTGTACATGATCATAGATAATCTTGAAACTAGTATTTTTGAGCCATGTATTCTTTAGGTTTGTTCATCAAGAATGGGTGCATATCAGAAATGACTGGTGGAGGTACTTTAACATCCTTGCAGATGTAGAACACACTTTGAATACAAGACTATCTATGCATAAATGTTTTTTAAAGGTTCAACAAGCTTTTAAAAAGAATAATGTAGCTTCTGTTTTTCTAATTTATTCTTTAGTTGACTTCAGTGGAGGGTATGTCCTTAATGAATATTTCCTAGAATCTCATTAATTTTCTATTTATTTATAGACTTAAAGTCTTTTATCTTCACTTTCAATGTTTTTGTCATCTGCTTACCAAGAAAATAAAGCTCATGGAGGATAAATGTTTTTTCACCTGCTCTTTATTTTGAGTTGTGTGTGTGTGTGTGTGTGTGGCTGTCTGGATAACCTGTATTAACTACTGTGCTGATGCATAAGACTTTAACAAATCCTAAGAGCTGAAGCCTTGGTTTGTCAGTTTCTTTAACTTTCCTACACCAACAATCCCACATTCAGACACACTTTTTTTGGCCAGCTGTGCAGTGGTGAGAAAGTATCCAGAGCAGATTGAACTTCTCTCTCAGCTCTCTTTCTTCAATTTTTACTCTCTGAAAATGTGCTTTGTTATTCCCATATTTCAATTATATCATGTCCTCCATCCCCCTAACGGCTGGCTTTTCACCTCACCTTTCAGTGTTCAGAACAGCTATAAACATTTTGATTGCCATGTGGTCGACAACATATAGAACGTACCAGTTCTTCTCTAACATAACCTGGCCCTTAGTAAGGAACTAATGTACATATTATTAGTGCATGGTCTTTATTCGATGTACTCAGTCTACGCACAGCTTTTGACATTATTGACCACAAAATCTGGGTTGGTCATTCTGCAACTGTTAAAAACTGATTTTGATCTTCTATCACCAACAAGAAGTTATTTATAAGATCATGTTTCAGGAACATGTGATATATGGGCATTTGGAGTCCACTCAGTTATATATCCAGAAAGGGAAACCTTCACACTTCAGAGTATTAGACTGATACATTGAGACAGTCTCCCTGATATTTTAAGTTCTCTTTCCCTAAATGTGTGAATCACAAAAATTGAATTATCATCCTGTCCACTGGTGGTGGACCGAAAATTTCCAGTGATAGCATAAGGCATCTTGTTCCAGTTAATGTCATCTGCTGCCAGCTCTACAGCCCCAACAAGACTGTCAGATTTTGTTTCATAGATGTTAGATCCCTGTCCACCAAAGCCTTACTGATAAATGATTTGATTCTTGAATGAAACTTGGCTGAAACCAAATGTCTTCTTTCCCTTAAATGAAGCTGCCTCACCTGGTTATTCCAATGTCCATGCTACTCAAGCTACTAAACAGGTTGAGTGTTGCCTAAATCCAGGGGTTCTCAAACTTTTTACACAGAGTACCAACTCAGAAAATGTTAGCCTCTCTAAGTACCACCTTTATGACCGAACATTAAAGCGTAGGCCTACCCTATTCAGGTACGAGCAGTTTGCACAGGAGGCAGGTACAACTCATACACAGCAAGTGTCTCATCCACACACACCCACACCTGGTGTTAGGCCTAACACAAATAATGTTAACAGTTGACCATCTAGTTCGGGGGGTATTAACGACTTACATAAGCCCAATGAGAAGGGTGCGCCTGCCTCTGCGAGGACAGTCATGTGATGTCTGGGTCAATCGAGGTCAGCTTCAGTCTTGGGTCAGCATCTATCCTGTATTTTCTCTTGACAACAAGAGAAGAGAAGCCTTTCTCGCACAAATATGAGGTCGCAAATGAAGGAGAAAAATCATGGCCATGTCTAAAAGCGCAGGGTATTCGCTGTGATGTTGTATTCAAGAGTCCAGCAACCACTGTCTTCTGAAAGCAGACTTGAATGGGCATTGCAGAGGTTTCGATCAAGGGGCAGGTTGTTGTCAGACAGAAAACCTTCCAAAGCGTAGAAAGCTGAAACATGACCTTCCTTTACTGGATTTCGAATAACTCTTCAGCATTGTGTTGATTTTGTCCTGCGCGTCAAAAGCATTGAAGGAGAGTCCCTGTAGCCCCAAATTCAGTTTGTTCAAACAAGAGAATATGTCCAACAGTATGCCATTTGACTGAGCCACACAGTATCTTTGAAAAAATCTGATATGGGGATGTTTTTATCCTGTAAGAATATCTGGACACCTCTGTGCAATTCAAAGAGCCTCAAAAGCACCTTCCATCTAACTACCTTACGTCTGTATGAAGCAAGAGGTGGAAATGTCATCGCAGAGCATATGACGACAATGCATTGGCCTTAACGATAAAATTCTAACTATTAGAGACAAAATTCAGCACCTCCTGCCCTCAGCTGGTACTGGCCTATCTTCAAACACTGGACTCCTGGAAACAACTGTAAAACCTGATATAGATTTGGACTGTTTTTCTCTCGTCAACTTTCATCAACAAACTTCAATGATTTCTTCATCTAAGCCTTCCAATAAGTCCCTTAAGGCTCGCCAGTTGATTCAAAATGCTGCGGCACATTTACTGACAAGAACCAGGAAAAGAGATCTTTAAAATCCTTAATGGTCAGGCACCATCATATCTTAAAGAGCTCATCATTTCCCTATGACCCCACTAGAGCACTGTGCTCCCAGAATGCAGGGCTCTTTGCGGTTCCTACAGTCTCTAAAAGTAGAATGGGAGCCAGAGCCATCAGCTATCAAGCTCCTCTCATGAGGAACCAGCTTCCAGTCTGTGTCCGGGAGGCAGACCCCCTCCTCATATTTAAGAGTAGACTTAAGACTTTCCTATTTGATAAAGCTTATAGCAGGACTCATGTGAGCCCTGAGCTCCCCCCTATACTGCTATAGGCCTAGACTGCTGGGAGACTTCCCATGATGCACTGAGCTCCTCTCTCCTCCTCTCCCTCTCCATCTGCACACACTCTTATGCCATTAATGCTTGTTACTAACTCGACTGTTTCCCTTTCTCCCCTCTCTCTCCTTCTGTTGCTTTCTGCGGGTGTTTCTGTCTCCGAATCTGTAGAGTCTGGATCTGTGGTTGCCGTACACCTGCTGCCCCAATGTTCCTGCAGCTGCTACTGCTATTATTGTTATTGCTCATATTAATAGCTTTACTATTATTATGTTGCTATTAGTATTATTTTTTTTATCACTATTAACATCAATACCAATACAACTACTACTACAAAATAAATTAGAGGCCTATTGCACTAATTGTAGTAATTTTCCATCATTTATTTTGGTAACACATGGTATACAACATCATAAGGGGGTTTATTCTAAAGGTATAACTTTATCAAGATGGTTTCATAACAACACTACGGCACATACTCAAGGCACAGCACACAGTCACAATCTTGTCAAGGAAAATAATTTCCTCACCTTCACATGGGAGCGCCATGCCCACTGGTCTCATTTAGTATGGTGTACTTGGAGTGTACACATCCCATCACCCTCTCCACATGGATTCTGAGGTGAGCTATCTGCTGCGTCTCCTCCACATCTCTTGCAGTCAGCTGGCAGCGTGCTCTTGCGAATGAAGGGATTTTGAAAATCCGACACTGTCCCTGATGTCAAATCCATGATCTGCCAACACCAAGTCTCCAGGCAATATTTCATGTAGAAGGCCACTGTTCTCAGTCACATGGTTGTCACTGGCACAACCCCACCAGCCTTTGGAAATGAAAGAGATCACTCCCTGTGGTGTATTGCCAATGAGATACTTTATGGTGTGCTTGTTAGTGGAAAAATGTCTGTGCTGTAGCTTTCAGAGTTGATGCTCTCTCAATGTTAATTTCAAAGCCGTCGACAATAACCGCAACAGGATTGACAAAAGCCTCCACAAACTGATGTGGCATGCAAGCAATGTCTTTCTGGCCAGTGCACCAAAGGGCTGACGTGTGTAAACAGTGCACCTACAGTACGGTGTCTCTGAACTTGGTGGACACGTTCTTTCAGTCTATGCAGGAGAGGTGTGAAATGTGCTGGATTGGCAGATTCGGAATTTGAAAATGTTTAAGGTAAAACACAGGCACGATGATATTAAAATAAAAGTGGTTTAGTGTTTTCCACCTGAATTACATACCTGACAATGTAAAGAGAAATCTGAAACGTTTAGACCATAATGTTGGGATGAAACTTCACAATTTGATCAAACATTTAGATGAATAAATAAGATGTGGTTTTTACACACATTTTGCAGACTTTTAGAAAAAAGTCACGTAAGATAATGTGAAATTACACTGCTGCATGTACCAAAAAAAACACAAAAAACTAGGCAAAATAAGTACAGCCTTTGGGGGAATCTGGAAATAAACATTTCCATGCAATATGCATTTTTAATTTTCTAAAGAAAGAAATTGTCATTTGATATTTTTCCTCTTTTACGTGACTGTAATGCCTGATTTACATATATGTTTTAATTATATGGCCTGAAGCGTTTCTGAAGCTAGACACCCTTAAAAATCTGCAAGCTGCTCCAGCTTGAATAGTCCAACAGTGTACAGGCTATTTGTTGTGTCCTAAAATGATGTGACGGTGGCGGTGGGAGGAAGGAGGGGCTGGCAGGCTGGCGAACGCACACGCACACGCACACGCACATACACACAGACACAGACACAGAAGGCAGCCGCTACAGGGAAGATGGAGGACCGTGCGGCAGCGGCGGAGCGGATCTCCAGCCTGCAGCAACATCACTGCTGAAAACAGGTGAGTTCGCCTGTCGCTCCCCTCAGATGGAGCTCGCTGTCAGGCAGCAAGCAGCTCTGCAGCGGGCGGCCGTGTTGTTACTGAGCTGTGGGCACGGTGGATTGTCGCGCTCGGTTTGCTGGCTGTTTGAGGAGTGGCGACAGGGGAAGATAACGGCGCTTTTCAGAGGAAATGCCATATTGGGATTCGGATGGATAGAATCGCAACAAAGCCTGTAGGAGGCTACGTGGCGGGCTGAAGCGCGACCGCCCACCGGGTTGACATGAATGAATCGGCCCATAGAGGCCCTGTTGTTGGCAGGTGCAGAGTCCCAGCAGGGCTAACCGCGATCCAGTCAACACTTTGGCCTGGTTGAGTCTTTTCTTTTGGGTTATGTTTCTGCCAGAGCAGGAATCCAGCGTGGCCTCCGTCACCTCATGTGATGCAGAAGCCAAAATCACACACATATGTTCTGCAGAGGCCGCCTGCCTGTGTGGCCTGGTGTTGTTGACAGTGATGCTGCAGGTTCGTTACTGGCTGTGCAGCAGCACCCCCATCCCACAGGGAGAACCAGGTTCATCATGTCCTGATAGAATCCGCACTGGGAAACATGGGTGGGGGGTCCACATATTTTCAAATGTACTGTTAAAAGATGTTTTTTATAATAATTAAAGGGAAGAAAGAAGGCCTTGAGGAAATGTCAGAAATGCTCCTTTTCCTCTCAGCAGCTGGAGGGGTGTGGCAGTGTCTCCGTTTGATTGACAGCAGCTGGCAGGCTGAGCCCCAGCAGGGAATAAGGGAGCAAGTAAACAAGCTTGCACTGTAGCTTCCTTGCCATGGGCGGGCAGTGTGTTAGCAGTGGTGTGTTGAGGAGCACACCAGCAGCATTTGGATGTCAAGTAAGGTTTGCAGGTGCTTGCAGCTAACAAGCTATGTAGCCTGCAAACTGGCAGCACACGTTTCCCCGGTGAATGCTTGTTTGGTGGCTCGTTCAACGAGCTAAGATGCAGAACAGGACATGAGCTCATGTTTGTCAGTTAGATAAGAAAGACACTTCAGAGCAGAGTCTGAGGCAGCTGTCTAACTCTTAAGGCATGGTTACTGGAAATGGAGAAGTTCTCATGCCGGCATGTTCCTTCACAATCTTTAGTACATCATCACACTACTAGACTACAAACTCCATCAGAAACATGGCACCATGTGACCATCTGCCTATGATAGAATGCTGAAGTTACTGAAGCTTTATGTTAATGTGGTTATAATTTAAGTCATTTGATTGGCTGTATAGAAAGTTATCTATGTACATAGAGGGAAAACTAACTGTATTTGCAACTAATTGATGTAAAGACAGGGCCCCATCATTAAACCCAAAGACATAAGATATATTTTCCTACCTTTTATATTCTGATTTTGTTTTCCTTAAGGGAGAACATAGACAAGTGATTGATAGATGTATGCTGTACCAGACAAAATCCCCATTTAATTTAAAACTGTGCTTGTTACTCAGTTTTACTGAGGCAAACACTGTGGTTGGTGGTGGTAACAGCTAAATACTAAGTCTAGTTACACTTTCAGTTTTGGTTCTCAATCTTGGTCCTGGAGGTTAGTGATTCTCAGTCCTGGTCCTGGAGTAGGACCAGTGCAACCTGCCTAGCTGAACCTTCTACCCAGCTTGTCAATTCCACTCCGCTGTCAGATGGCAGGCAGGGTGTGTCTGAGACTGGTCAAATGCAGCTCAGCACTGATAGGCCTTTTTCACTGACGACATTTTGACATGTCACAACAACAAAAACAGGTGTAACTAATAAAATGAAGACATCCCGGGACTGTGCATGCCAGATCACTGTCACACTGTCGAGGCTTACCGAGCCATCATTATCATTAATGTCATTAGTAACATCTGTGCCTTTCCTGCTTTGACAAGTCGAAATGTCTGCAGTGAAAAAGGACTATTCAGTGAACTCTGCCACTCCATGGCCTATGACCTGCCAACTACACATCAACTACACACTGTGAACTGTAACAAGTTAAAAAGTAAGTAAATAAAAGAAAAATCCGATCATGATAAATGAAAGCCTGACGCTGGTTATGTGGTAGATAAATTATATAGTTGCTCTTGTCTTACATTACTGGTGATCAGATGGGGAAGCTACGTCAACCATTGTGGTAAAAGCGTCCAGGAAAATGAATGAAAAAAGAATATGGATGCTGAATATGCAGTGTCATCCAGTATGTCTTCACAACAGGTTTCATTGTATTTGTGTACTGAGGTAACATAGGAGACCCTTATCACAAAGTCCACAATTTAGCTTACTTCGAGTTTAGCTGAAGAAAAGCTATTTTTTCAATGTTTTGTTAATGCAGGAAAGCCACTGACATTTATATGTTGATCATAAAATATGACAATCAAAAAATAATTTGCTTAAATTTAGCTCAAAGGTTTTTTTCACCACTGGACAACTTGCAAAGTGCTCATGCCAAGACGCACACGGTGTGTATACTATATGTGATTTGGGCCAGTTTGGGCAAGCTTTCTGATTATTGTACTGGAGCAAACAATATATTATATCCCTCTGAAATTTAGAAAGTGGTAAAGTACAAGTACCTAAAATTGGACTTATTCAGTGGTGGGATGTAACTGTACTATTTCCAACTTGTTTAACTTGAGATCATTATGAGCAGAAATCTGCTGCTTTATATGGCAGTGAATAAGATTCTGAAAACTGAATCGAAGCTTCCTCACAGCAGTTCATTGTTACATTGTTCAAAGTAACATAACTCTAACACTTTAACACTATGCACATTACTTGACCCCTTCATGACCGAATAACTATTCATTCATTGGGCCGACGACAGCTTTTTATTATTTGTTGTTATCATTATTATTTTGTGTCCGTTTTGATCACGGTTCAGTTCAACATCATCTGTCGTCTTTCAGATTGACCAGGAAGTTCTTAGTGTCTCTGCAGTGTGTCTCATATGGTTGATTTTGTTACAGTATCTGCTGATCTGAGGGACAACAGTTGTTTTGAAGCTACTGCTGTTCAGTGTGATCCAAAAACTGAACTGAAACAAGCACTTGCACAACATTGTGTGAGGAAGTTAGTACAATAAGTCCCTTAAGAATCATGATGGCTTCCCTGTACATGATGACTTCCCTGTAGTGGTAAACCAGTAACACACAATTCAAACCTGTTTTATTTATATAGCGCCATATCATAACAGTTATCTCATGGCACTCTTTCATATAGAGCAGGTCTAGGCCGACTCTTTATTTAGAGACCCAACAATTCCCACTGTGAGCAGCGCTAGGAGACAGTGGCAAGGAAAATCTCCATTTTAACAGGCAGAAACCTTGAGCAGAACCAGGATGGGTGGGGCGGTCATCTGCTTCGACCGGTTGGGTAGAGAGGGAGAGGGAAAGAGGCGGGACGGAGTGAGAGAAAGAGCAGGAGGCATTTTGGATCAGCTGGAGAGTCTTAAGGGACTTATTGGAGCAGCCTGATAATAAGGAGTTGCAGTAGTCCAGCCTAGACATAACAAACGCATGGACTACTTTTTCTGCATCTACACACTCAAGGCCAATCGAGAACACGCCACAAGGGAGGACACTTTTTTTAGGTGATACAAATTGTGCCACGACCTCATCCCGCTGCTGCTGACAAATGTGAGGTGATGGATGGATGAAGAGCAGTGGATCCAGAAATGCCCAGGGCTCCAGGAGCTGCTATCCCCAGTCATATCGCACAGTCTACCTCACACGGTGTCGCAGAATGAAGGCAGACTAATGTTAGGTAAGGAGCTTGGCGTTTGCTATGCAGTCAATCTTTGCCTGCACTTCTCTGCTGCTATTTAAAGATACTGAGCAGGTAAGCAAACAAATGACTTGTATTCCTCACACAAGCCACCCCAATCACCCTGAATCAGCTTGTAATGGAAAGGTGTTAACTGCACACACAGTTAAGGCCAAAGTCTGTTAACTGCATATTTGAGTGCATAGTATCTTTTTAGAACTGAGCCATGCCACATTAAGAGGCATCTCAGGTCTGCTGCAGGTTTAAACTGCTTTGAGATTTTATACTACTGGTATTTTTTTGTATTGTTGCGCTCACTCACACTACTGTCCTCGTAAGTGTTGGAACTCTTCCAACTGGTAAATGTTTTCTGCTGGCGTGAATGGAGCTATGCAGTTTGACCATGGATGTATTAAGACCTGGATACTGCGTTCAAAGATGGTGTCCCATTCCTTCTTATGAAAGTTGCATACTTGTGCGCTGAGCGAATCCAGTCGGCAGTACAGCGAACACGTTTTTCTGATCAACAAAAGTTTTGAGTCCAGCTGTTTGTTCTTCTTTTAGAGAAAATATACCGTCCAGTTCCTTTAAAACTGTTGCGATAGTGGATTTAGAACAGCAGCCATCTTGGTTGCTACAAAATGTCTCAACAGCGCCCCTCTGTTCAGTCATCGTATCAAACCCACCCTGTGTTAGATAAATGGGTGTGATTGGCTCAACCCGGTGTGTTGGAAATCTCTCTGTATGGGAGGGGGACCAGACACATCTGCCAGAGCAAATAAAACATGAGCTCGCAGATTTGTCTGGTTCCCAGGCTAAGATTTACTTGCACCAAGGACAAAATATTCATCCTCTCTCTTGTCTTCCTCCACCTCCTGCAGTTCGTAGTGTACGTCTGCTTCCTCCTGTAACAGGGCCATGAAGGTGTTGAAGGAGGCACATTGTCGTCTACGATTGAACTCTCAGTCACTGTAATTCTCCATTTTTGTTAGGACACACCCAATTTCAACATTCAAATAAAATTTCTCCCAACGTCATATCCCAGTTTCATCTCGACTTTAAGATGGGTCCTGATTTATCACTTGATCGCAAGGTGCCCTCTTGGAGAGGATCCCTGTGTCAAAACTTTGTTTTAAGACCTTCATTATTTAAATTTTGCTTGCATGCAGAAGAGAGAATGGGAGAATTAGGTCAAAGCTATGTTCATGTTTGTGTGAGACACCGTGGCAGAGGCTTTTATGCTCCATGCGTTCTCTGATGCAGCATCCTCAACCACAGTACTGCCAGACATTGTATCTGTGTACTGTCACTCACCTCCAAGTCAAAATTATTGTCTTTGTCTGGATGTTTACAGAATTTACCAGCTCCAGCAGCTCTGGGGTCACCTTGTAGGTAATCCAGCTATGTTCCCTACTGTTATAGTTGTAATATACAGTATGTAATGATATATTGCTACTTACTGTATATTTTATGTCAGGTCCTAGAGCTCATGTCCTTTTATATTTCTAAAAGCCACAGGAGGCAAATTGCCTGAATTAGGAATGATGGGGGTATATTTAGAACACTGTACCTTTTCTTCCAAGATCATCAGTGTTGCAGTTTGCTACATTGTTGGATTCCTTTTATGTCCATCTAGTGGTCAGCAACAAGCAGGCAGCGCCACTCTGCCCTCCATCTTTAGTTTCAGCCTGTTTGTCTCCGGCCTTTTGTGGCTGTGGCAGCCTGCAGTCAACTGCCTGCTCAGGCAGAAGGAGGATAAAATAAATGGACATCTTGGCAGACAGAAAAGGAGCCCTTTTCCACCAGCAAATAACATCTGTTTGCTCGGGAAGGTGTGCGTGTGTGCGTGTGTGCAGAGACTGCATCAAATCCTCTGGCCTTCTCAGTGGGAATATGCTCAGGTTAGACAAATACATGAGGAAATGGTGACAGGCTGAACCAATTTGGTGATGTCAATTTCTGCCTCCTTGAGCATTTAAGGCAGCCTGGTGCAAATACATCTCCTCTAAATGCACAGTCATTGTCAGCTATGAAGAAGTGGCGAGGCTGAAACATTTTCATGTTGGTCAAAGGTGTTTTGGTTTTGTGATGGATTCAAGATGCAGCCTGATTAGATGAGCTGTTTATTCAGACCTCGTCATGATCGTGAATCAGACTCACAGAAGGTGGCAAAAAAAGAAAAATGCTATGAATAAAGATGTGTGGCATACAGTGTTTCCCACAGGATTTCATGAGATCCTGTTTAAAGTTTTAAAGTTAAAATCAATCTGGTGCACTTGTACATCTGTTTAACGCAGCTAACAAAATACGGTAGAGCACACATTTGAGCAAAAGTGGTTACAGGTTCATTGAGATGGAGTTACATCACTGTTGACAAATATTGGACCTTGCATTTGGACATTTAATTTTCCTAGACTTTGATAAAAAAGAGTTCCAGTTCCCTTGTGTAACTAAATTCCTCTGAGCTCGGCCCATCGATGGAGACCCTCAGGCAGGCAGCTGCTCTCCTTGCAACCTGTTGAAGGTCTGATTTGACCCAAAAAGGAAGGGAACAACAATTAGCCAAATGGAGAAGATTCTACTGTTTCATGTGTATGCAAAGTGTTAAATGTTTGGCACATATCTGTGCAACGTCAGGCAGTTGACCACTTGCCTCAAATGATGCCTCACTTGCTTCAGATGTGGCCTAGTGTTTAACAATCATGTCTAATTATACTCTAAATCAATCAATGGTAGCAGTATATCTGGACGTAAAGGCAGGGCTCTATGAACACAGGCGACCATTTCCCAAAGTGTACCCCAAATAGGTGACCCAAGGCTGACACCATTGCAATCCTCTTTCAGGCAATCATTTCAGGAGGAGATTTACCTATGAGGTCTATATTATAGAAATAATATTGACTATCGGAAGATAATGCTGAACACAAATCCACTACAGTGTAACATTTAGAAGGCCAAACTAAGAGTTAACATCAGTCAGCTTTAGAATTGCAGATAGAACAATCACATTCACAGCTTTCAGATCTTGAACAAAGTGCCATTCTTCTGGGTATGTTAACTTTCAGAAAAGGAATATAAATGGATTACTGGCTAGATATGGAGTGTAACAACACAAAGGAGTAGTAAGGGATGTGTGTTATCAACCAGTCTGCACAGTGAGTTGCAGATCACAGGTGTCTGAGACAGCCCTGGGAATGAATTTGAAGATCAGAGTCTAATTTGTAAAACAACACTTTTTGCTCATTGGTCAGAGTTTCTGCAGCTTTATGCAGTTGCCAGTTGTCATCTACTTCTCCACCAGTCCACACATTCACATCAGTGGTGCACATTCTCCTGCCAGTTTGGTGACTAATTCATTATCAGGTTGGATTAGTGGGACATTTTTCTGTACTTCTGTCTCTCCCTGTATTGTTCTATTACCATGTGCTGTAGGTGGGTTTTTTTTTTGGACCTGCTGTTCCTGCTTTTGAGTTTTTTAAAGCTGTTAGTTTAGAACATCCCATTATCTCTTACTTACAGGTCACTATAGTGAAGGATGAAAATCAAAGGATGAAACAGATGCAGTTGAGGTGTCTCCTATGTTCACAAATGCTTTTTAAATTTGAACTGTGAATCCAACCACCGTGGCAAACTGTATTCTTCACTGCATACACACACACAGTATTTCATTTCCCTTCTCCTCTCTCTCCATATACTGTGCTATGGGCAACTTGACCAGTAACGTGCCACAACCGGGTGAAATTCTTCCCGAGCTCCAAAATGTGACCGTGCCTAAACAATTGGCTAAATGGCACTCAGTTCTTTATTTCTTTTATGCTACAATCCCATCAAGCATGACACAGAAACATTTCAATCCTTTCTTGTACTTCCCCATGTTTCAGCTGTGGTTGGGATCCCAATGATGCCATTTGATGTGGAAAAACATCTTGGTGAATAGAAGAATAAAGTTGATGATCCTCAGTTGTTGGAATATTTTATGACAACACAAATCTGACGTCACTTAATACAGCTTATATGCATGGGCACAGTTCTTACTGAAAACCTAAAGTAACATTACATTCACTCAGCTTTATACAGTATGTACCACGCCACATTGAAGAACGTATAATCACGCCACCAGGGAAGAGGCAGACAATGTGGGTAACTCTCTGTCAATGTAATTTCTCAGTTAATGTTATCATGGGAGTCTGGATCTTCTACAAGGTCCATCTTATCTTTGTCTCCAGGCAGACGCGCAGAGACTCCTCACATAAAGTAAGCCAAGTGTGAAGACCAATGCACAAGTGAAACATTCCTTCAGAGATGAGATTCGTGGATGGGAAGCCAGTGAGGGCTCTTTTCCTTCTTGCTGCAATAGTGACTCCTTGGTTAGTGAGCCCTGACTGATTGGTTAGGGCTCCAACACAGAGGGCGGTAGGGTGGGGATGCGAGGATGAAGTTTTTCATCCTGTAATCCTGTTGCAACTTGTAGATTGTGGGCCATGTGTGTGCTACATACAGTATGTTAAAAAAAACATTAGACCCTGATGTAGGATTTTGACAGTATTACAATATAGCATTCTTAAGCCTTCAATAGAGTCAGAATTTCTGAGCTGCTGGACAGAAATATTCTGGTGTCCATAATACAGAATGGCCTCTGCACTCCACTGCCATTCCCATTCCCATGATTTATTTACAGAAGTGCTGACATTTCAATCAGTGACCCTTCTCAGAGCATTTTCTCCAAGTTCATAACAACAAAGCACAGACATCATTGTGTCCTTAACATCTACAGCTGTTCCTGTAAAGCCCCGGTGAGTCTGTCTTTCCTATCAGCCTGTGACAGCCCTGCTGCTGATTCATGATAAGAGGAGGGGTAAATGGAGCAGACACAGCACTGACACTGCATATGAGCAACCTCAACATGAAATGAAAATGATCTGGATGAAATAAGGGTCCACATGCTCTGGCTACTGTGTTTTTGGTGCCTTCCTCCTAATTAGTTCCTCAAGTCTGAGCTCTCTACCCCTTCTTCTTAAACCCCTCACCACTTTAAAGGGTGTTCAAACTGTGACATATTATAACGCTATAAAGTTGATATAACATACACAACGGACACAGAGCAACATTTTTCTTCATTTAGAATTCTGTTTGTGTCCACCTGACAAATGCATTTAACCTCTCTGTTAGCTCTGTTTTTGGTCTCCACCACCTTCTGAGAGAAATATCTGGCTCTTTAGCTGTTAAATGCGCCACCATGTTCACCAGATAGTCTCTAACTGTGTCTGTCTGCTGTTTGCTGCTGAGCAGGTAGTGGGCAGTGGCTTTATCAGAGATCTTTCACTGAAAACAGCTGCTGCAAACTGATGGAAAACATGTTGACACGATCACTGACACGGAACCAAAACAGTAAAATTGCAGACTGTAAAAAACAGAAACATTGCGCTGAAAGAGGCTTTAGACAAAGGTGTCACTGCAAGCGACACCTTTCGCATTACAAACAGTCATTTGATCCATTGTTAATATAAGAATATTGATTAGTTAAACTATAAATCAAAGCACATGTCTACATGTTGCTGTTTCTGTTGATTGGTTTGGAATATGTTGTGTATTAGACTGTGCTGTCATCATGCAGAGTCTGATTAATACATCAGTATGGCCAATATACAGTAATCTGACTTTGGAGTCATATTTCAGACTGTTTTATTGAATCCAGACCATGGTTACATGGTTACACCTGGCAGGAGTGAAGTGCAACATCAGTTACTTAAACAAAGGTAAAACATTCTTCATTAACTTTTACATAATTTACATATAGCGTATCACAGGTTTAATGGTATAATGGACAACATGTAACAAAAGATTGCAGCACAGAAATCATTTTTAGGCCTGATAGAGGACGGGTACTGAATCGTGGGAGGATAAATTACAGCAATCCTTTTTATATCTTCTGTCCACCATTGGCAGCATTGAGTGCACATCTCACTCACCACTTTGGTTGGTGAGCAAGGAAGAAATCCTATGCCATATTTGATTTTGCAGGATTTGTACTGATTTCAAGAGACCC
This sequence comes from Gadopsis marmoratus, assembly GCA_036023855.1. Taxonomy (NCBI): domain Eukaryota; kingdom Metazoa; phylum Chordata; class Actinopteri; order Centrarchiformes; family Percichthyidae; genus Gadopsis; species Gadopsis marmoratus. Next base: position 19,630 of record JAVQJF010010726.1, read on the forward strand.
TGTTTGGTTAGAGTTGGTCCTTTTTTTTAATTGACCGGTGTAAAAAATGTTTTCCATTTACATATGTTGAAAAGCCATTATATTGCTATCTAATATATCATCATTTTTATCAGCATACAACATCCAGGTTCTAAATGTGGAAAGAATAGTATGATAGTATTGTATTCTAAGTAAGCTTTTGATTTGCATTCCTAGTTGTAAGGTTTTTGGGCATTAACTGAAGCTATGAGGCTGCTTCAGTTTGCAGTTAACTTTCAGAGCATCAGCAGGAAGCTGGGTGGATTGTATCCTTAAAGACATTAATAAAACACGCTCTGTTCGAATTGTTCCATTCCTTCCACGGGGCTAACAGGATTTGTAGAAGAGCTTAAATACACACAACTTAAAATGTAGGTTGAAATGTAGGTACACTCACATGTGTACAACCCATAGTAAGAAAGCAATGAATCTGACTTTGGTCTGTGTATGTGGAGCAAGGCTTAATGAGAGGAGGTTGACAGTTCCCCATGCATGCATTCACTGCTTCTCTCTCAGATCAGTAGTAGGCCTAAATCACATGTAGGACTCCGTTAATTAGCTCCTCCAGTGGCTTTTTTAGATGTTGAAGGGGACCACGTGAGCACACCACTCAGCAAGCATCCAGCACTCACGTGGTATTTGATCTTTTGAGGATGGGAGGCAAAAGACGCCACATTCCTTCGCTGCGTTTGGAATTGCACAGTCTTGTCAGCCCATAGTTATGAAAGTTTTGACTAGTAATGATTTATGATTCCTTTCTTGAGGTGTGTGTATACTGCGTGTATTTTATCTGCTGGCTGTAAATTAAACTGCCCCACTGTGACATTTCAGACTTTCTTGAAATACAGTAATGTCACAGTGGCCTGTAAGGAAGGAGATGGTTCCTTTGCTTAGAGGTCTGTTGACATTCTTCACTGTTCTGTAAATTTCTTCATTTTGTGCAGATCCCCTGCAGCCTCCCCAGTGACTGGCTGCTGGGAACATAGAATATAGCAGTTCAGTTGGGAAATATGCTAATCTGCTTTCTTTCTGAGAGTGAGAAGATGGATAACAAGTAGAGCTGGAGTCAGGACGTGGGTAGCCTAACATAGCATAAAGACTGGAAGCAGGGGGAGAAAGCTAACTTGACTCTGTTTGGCTGCGTTTCATTAGTCGTTAAATGTCATTTCATTCCATTTGTGTAAAAAACTGAAGTGAACTTGATGAGATGAACCCTCGGAGGGCTGAGGGAGCGAGTCAGCAACGATGGTCACTCCAGAGGTGGATATCACCCACAATGCATGGCAGTCATGCTTTTGGTGCAAGAAAATACATCCATGGTTAGGTGGCGGTAATGTACGTAAAACTCTGGTTATTATATTTATTTATTTAATGCACATTAATCAACTTTTAAAGCAGTCTGGATAATGAATGAATGAATGAATAATCAACTTTTACACATCAAGAGTTATCTAATGAGCTCATTTTCACCCGTACGAAAATGACAGAAGAAATTGCTTTTTAGTTTCAATTTTCAAATTTATCTTATAGGTCTGTATAGGTGGGCTTACATGTGTAGCATAAAGGCTCATTCGCCTACTTAGCAGATAGTTTCTTAAGAAAATCTTACTGATTTACTGAAAAATTGCATATAACTAGTTACAGTAGTTTAAGATTGTTAAGAACTGGTCAGCTTGTATCTTTTATATATTTCCAACATTATCTGTTAACACATGTAGAAATTGCTGTTTGCCAGATATTAACCCGTAGCAATAATGGTTGCGATAATCATGATACAGATCAGAAACTGATGGAGCTAATTACCAAGTGCTGGCGTGTTGCAGGTATCCGTAGAGGAAGCTTTCTCCGCGTTGAAGTGAGTCTGCAGTTATATGCAGAATTAGACTACTGTTCAAGTTTAGATTACTGTTACAGTGCTTTGGGAACCGTTTCAACGGATGAAAAGCGCTATACAAGTAAGAGTCTATTTACCATTTACCATTACCATTTATTTCTGATGATTTATCAAAAGCATTATAGCTCAAGCCTAAAACTGGCGGTCGATCCATGTAGTTTGGGCATCCTACTGGTTCTCCAGTAGAAAGCTTGTAATGTGAAGCAGCAACAGGTGGAAAGGTTGGGTTTGTTCAACAATACCCCTACCAACAGCTCAGAAACTCCCCGATTCACACGTTGTCTTGTTTGTTTAATCCAAGCACAGGGTGGATGGATGCACTGTTGTTAGTCAAGTTACCACTTTATTAGAAATATTGTATAATTCTTTATGTTTAGAATGTTGCTATTTCTGCTCACTCACAATCCGAGCTACTGTCGAAGAGCCAGGTTTGCAGAAGGTTTTGGTCTCTCACGAGCATAGCTGGCTGTACATGGACGCAAAAAGAGTAAAAATATACAGCATTCTCCTCATTCATTTGAATTATTTGTTCTTCTGTAAGTAGCTTCATAACCTCAAACACCTTTATTATTAAATAATATGTGTTATTCTGTCATACATGATTCAATCGGATATTTTAAAGAAAGATGGGTTTTTTTCCTTTGCCGACTTGTTTCATAGCATTAGCAGAGAAAGAAAGACAACCTTTCAAAGAGAGTGTTCAGTCAGAAATGGCACACCATGGAGACAAAGCAGCTCTAAAGATGGAGGCATTAAACACCATACAGCAATGACCACTCAGCAGAATATAAAAGACCTATAGAAAGACACCACGGTAGTAACGTCATAGCACCAACAATGGCAAAGCTCAACATAAACAGGAGCTGTACCATTTAAAATAATTCAGACAGTGATGTTCAAATCTTTCTTTCACCTGGACCTTTAACGGTTTCAGAGCGGTTGGTAAAGGGCAGGACGTGACAGCCTGGTGGTGGAGGTGGGAGAACACTGCTGCCCCCTGGAGAGGTTACCTCCTCATCTGCTCTCCCACAGAAAGCAATTACCCAGTGGTTTCCATGACAATGAGCAGTCCTGCCGCCACCTATGCCCTGGAAGTGAGAGGGAGGGGAGAGGAAGCATAACAATGTGTCAGCCTTCAAATAATGCATTCTTTCTGTTAAACACCACCACTGTCTGGAAGACAGTAACATGGACTCTATCTGCTGCTGACTTAAATACACATCACCACATGATGGTGTTCTGTCATAGAGGTCAGCATTACAAATCACAATGTGAAATGACAAGAGACCAGAAGAAACATCACTTAACACGCAGTGCTAACTGATTGTACTGAAAATTGCAGTTATGCAGGGTTTTAGAAATGGCACCATGTCTAGATAAAATGCATGCCTTGTTAACAGCACATGAACACATTCATGCATTTTTACTTGATGCTTTCTAAATTTGAACAGTAACCTATATTTTTGCTTAGCTGAAAACAAATATATCCTTATGGTATGATAATAACAAGTTAAGATATAATCCTTTATTGATCCCCCAGAGGGGAAATTCTGGTCTTAAAGCAGCTCAAAGACAGATACATAGAGAAACTTCTCTACTTACTTAGAAATAGGTAAATTAAGTATATAAAATAACAACAGAAAAAAATATGAACTACATATAAATTATATACTATAAAAGAACAGTTAAACTCAATACCCAGTACAATAAATAGCAGTACACATACTGTACAGTACTCACAACTGTGAAGAGCACACTCCCTCATACACATCAAATAATAATATGATAAGAACAGCTGATTTCAGACAATGGGCACACTAGAAGTACAATGGTCACAGTTGATAGCAGTCAGCCATTTCAGCTTCCACAATCACTGCTCCTCCTGGTGTATAGATGAAGCATTGCAACTGGTTTACACAGGCATAGGCATTATGAGTCTATCAAGGGGGGGATCTCATTACACATGTGATGTGTCATGTGATGTTTTGTGATGTTCTTGCATGGTGTGGCACTGCCAAAGCAGACTGACCCGGGCCCATGGAAAGACCCTGTTAGTTGTATGGAAAAGAAAAATGTATTAACCTAGTATGGAGGTTTTGTTCTTACTAATAAAAAATGTCACAAAGCACAGACGTATACTCTTTATGTCCCAAGTGGAAATTGGATTTTACCTGAACTACTTTTTTTTGTGGCCATTTTTGCCTTTTATTTGATAGAGACAACTGCAGAGAGAGACAGGAAGGTGGGCAACAGCCCGGTCTGGAATCGAACCCGTGCCAGTGTGTTAATCTAAATACACTGCTAAACAGCTAAATATGACAATTTACCAACCTTACCCCACAGTGATAGTGACTGCGGCAGAAGTACTTTTACAAGTTTTTCTCAGCTGAGGGTTATGATGACTGTGGATCCAAATGTTTGCTTTAACCATGAGGAGTTCCTTCATTCCTATTACCTCCTTGTTTTGAGAGAAAATGTTTCTATTTCTGTAACCACTCCTACTTCTAACATATTCTCCTGATGCCAAAGGCTGTAACACGAAGCATACATTTTTAGGTATGTTATTGTTATTCCTCTTAGGGAATATTGAGTCTGATCCAGACCCTGACACTCTTGCACAGTGCTTTACACCTGGTTTTAGAATGAGTCATATCAAGTATACTCTGTAAATTGGACAGGACATTGTTGTCTTATCTGGAACCTGGCTTACAAAATCTCTGCGTGATGAGGATATTTGCATGGATAACCTAATCCCAAATGCTTACAAAAATGGACACTCACTGACTTGATTTGATGAATGATGCGAGTGATCATTGTGCGATAGTGGTTTGTGTTTTGTTGAAAAAAGTAACATGAACATACAAGTAACATGTTTGATCATCTGTATCATTTTAACTGGGATAGAACTGCCTTTTTTGATGTTGAACTGGCCTGGAATTATTTCCATAAAAGCTTCATTAATCTTGTAAACAAACATACCCCCACTGCAGAATTGGATGATAATCTTCACTTTACAATCGAGCTATCAGAAGTACTTCATGAATGTAAGTCAGCATGGGCCAGGGCTGACTGGCTTCAATTTAGACAATTGAGAAATAAGTGTACCTTTCTTCTCCGAAAATAAATAGCAAGATTTTATTTGCCCACGACTACAGAAAGATCCAAAGCAATTCTGGAAAACAATCAAAATCACGGTGGTCTCAGGGTAACTGACAAGACAGAAATGTTAAATTATTTTAATAATAATTTTATTTCTTCTGTTTTCTTATTCACTCCAAATTATTTCCAGTTATTGACAGGACCACTGGCAAATATTCAGGTCTTTAACTTCACCCCGTTTACCACAACAGAGGTCATTATTGGTCCAAATGAACTTCTTGCCTACCACAGAGGCATTGCCACAATGGGATCACAAGGTTCACTTCATGGCCCACTGAGAGTTACTGCATTCATATATTGCCTTGGACAGAATATTCTAAACTCAGCCTTTCATTTTTACACTGATGTCATTTACTGCTTTGCACCGACTCCTGCTAAGGCTTTTGTGTATCTCCAGCATGCATTTGGTATAGTGCAAGAACAGATTTGTCAACTGCAACAAGATAAAATAAAAACTATGTTCTTTATTACTCCTCTTTTACTAAAAAAGCTGAAGCCATTACTAGGAATTTACTATAGAAATGTCTTTCTTTTCTTTTTGTGTGAAAATTTTTTTTTTGTATTTGTGAAAGGTGTTCTATATTGACAGATTACATGTTTATGAACGGATTATTGATCTGTTCACACAAATATGCTAACAGACAGATCTATGCCCATACACATCGATGACACGGCACCATACTTTCTGTGCTCACTGGCGCTCTTGCCTTGTAAATGACCACATCTGGTCTCAGAATATGCAAATATTGGCCTTTTTTGGTTTGTTTTCTAGTGATTTTATTTTTTTTAAATTTGAAATTGAAAATCTTTTTTAACTAGGTGTTTTCTTTTTCAATCTTAATTTTGTATTTTAAACAAAAATCAAGTAAAGACTAGTTAGTGTTATTTATTTATTTTTATACCTGTTTCTAAAAAGACACTCGATACACTGACCGGTAGGGATGCACCGATCCCATGCTGATATCGGATATCGGTCCGATACTGACTCAAATATCTGGATCAGGTATCGTGACAATGGGGCCGATCTATTCAATTGAATTCTATGTTTATGTATTACGTCATGTGTCAGCAGCGCACCGGTACAATATTGCTGATAGACTTTAAACAAAGGTTTTTCTGTTTTTGCCGCGGAATATTTAGGCTATTAAAACCTCACTATCTTCTCCAATAAGCTTCTTTTCTCATAAAGAGGAAGAAGAAGGCACCAATTTTAATGATCCTCTGTGTCTTTGCTCTTCTGAATTTGTGAAGCGAGAAGAAGCGGTTGACTGAACTAGGGCAGACATCTTCAAAAGCCTTCATCATTTCCCCATTGACAGCAGAGGGCTCATTGGAGCACCAGCTGGATGGTTTGGAGGACAGAAAAAACCAGAGGACCAGCTAGGACATTCAGGAGAGACAGGCTGAAGCTGCTGCTGTTTAGTGATGTGTTGTTCATTGAACTACTCTCTTGATATGAACTAGTTGGCATGAGTCGTCTCCGAGAGTGATTCGTTCAATAATAATGTATGTGTTTTGTTTTTCTCATGTGACAGATACATGGGCTCAGTATTGGACAGAAGTTAGTAGTTCTTCATGTCATTTGTTAATTTTTCATATAGAGCAGGTCTTGACTGGCTTATTTTGAGAAAAAAAGAGTAGTTCATTTTACCAAACGAGAGTTAAAGAACTAAGTCACTAAAATGTACTGGTTATCCCGTCACTACTGCTGTTCACGCTACTACCGAGTGTCACTGAATATTCACAGAATATTTTCTTTTGGATGCCCCCTGGTGTTTTGGAGAATACTGCAGATAGCAGATGTTATGTCTGTGTGGGGTCATACCTCAATGCTAAATCTGTGGAGGCCTGCGTCATGGTGTCTCATGCGAGTATAAACAAGACTTCAGCCTTGTCACACATTGTCAGCGACTCCCACCCCACTCTGTGGTAAATTATAGAAGTATGGTCTTAATGGAATGAAATGTCAAAAATGTGTTCCTGTTAATTGTGAGGAGCTTTTACCAAGTTGCTGGTTTTTCTTATTTTAATAATAGCTAACCATTCAGTAAATTGATCTCTATGTATTTATTTGTTACATTTTGTTTTACACGGCTAGGAAAGCAGCGTTTAAGTCAAGCCTGATGTTGCCTTGCACATAAAAGAATGATCTCAATCGGTTCCACTGAGGCATACAGCTTATTAATTAAACACGGTTATCGGATCTGTACTCCGTATCGGCCGATACTCAAAGTCCAGGTGTCAGTATCGGGACACAAAAAGTCGGCTTGGTGCATGCCTTCTGTTGTACCAGTGGCTGATCCAAAGCAGTGTAGAACTGGATCAGTAGCTCCTGAGCTGACCGCAGGAAGTAAATCCTCTGCTGGGCCTTTTTGATGATGGACTTGATATTGGACGCCCCACTTTAGGTTCTAAAAAATTAGTAGATCCCAGAGACTCATTGTTGTTTCATATGGTGATGGGGGCAGTGTTGTGGGGCTCCCCATGACGTCCATTGTCATCTCCACAGTTTTTAGCATGTTCAGCTACAGCTCTTGTGTCGTCTCCAAATTACAGGAGTTTCACAAGCTTCTCTCCTGAGGTGTAGTCATTTGTGTAGAGGCAGAGCACACATGCCTGGGGGGCACCAGATCTGATTGTCTGGGTACTGGATGTGATGTTCCTTAGCCTCACCTGCTGCCTCCTGTCTGTCAGGAGTGGAGGATGACACAGTGAGCTGGGTGAGTTTAGAGTGGAGTATTTATGGGATGATGGCATTGAATGCCGAGTCGACATCCTCGCATATGTCCCTGAAGAGTTGAGGTGTTGCTGGATGTAGTCTAGTGCTGTCCCATGTTGACCCAGTCATCATCATAGCTTATGGTGTTCTTGAAAGGTGTGCACTCTCCCATGAGCTTGAATGCATGTCTAAAAAACGCAGTGTGAGCAGACAGGAAGGAAATCCATTTGTGATGATATTATAACATCTAATTTGTAGATTGCACATTCATGTTTCCAAGAAGATAATGTTCTATTAATAATAACATTCAGACATTAAACGCAGAGTGCACATGCTTTTACCATGTAAGAGTGTGTTGACCCTACATAAGCCGACATAAAACACTGGAAATGATGAAGTTGTTTATTTCTGGAAAGGAAATAGAGAAGTGTCTTGATTCCGAAGCCAACTATCAATCTTATGTTTTCCATGCAGAGGATATCTGGGATACAGCTCTCAGTTGAGTCATAATCCCTTTGACAAATTGGGTTGTACTGTACGTGTGTGTGTGTGTGTGTGTTGAGTGCCTGTTTCAACGTGGAACATCAATTCACATTTAACTGCCTTGTTATTATGGAGAACAGACAACTAGAGAGTGATGGACAAGCTTTCCCATTTCTTTCTTTATAGGTCTCTCTTCTTAGCTACATTTAGAATTTAATGTTGAGCTCTGATTTGTTAGTGAGGGTCTCTGAGGATTCATATGGACCAACATGTTAGATTTAATACTTAATTGTCTAAACTGCTCTAGGCTGTAATTCGACTTTGTGTTCTCTTTTCTCTGCTCTAGGGTGGATTTAAGGAAAAAACAAAATATCGGAGGATCTTAAACTACTCCTGCGCCTGGTAACAGAAGGAAGGTGAGTGACCGACAACTTACATTTTCTGATTAATTTAACTTTACATCACAGCTTGGTTTTTCTTGTACATCTCTGAGTATGTGAGAAATGTCAAGTCAATTATATTTAGCCAATAGCACAAATCACAAATTTGCCTCAGGGCGCTTTACAATCTGTACAGCATACAAAAGTGTTCAAGCACTCTCCAAAAAACCCTTGAACAGGGATAAAAATGGAAGAAAGCTCAGGGAATGCAGCAGAGGAGGGATCCCTCTCCCAGGATGAACAGACAGGAAGTAGATGCCGTGTGTACAGAATAGGCCAACATAGTGAAATCACAATGACAAAATTACGGCTAGATTTGAACGTATATGAAAAAAATGGATCAAGCTGGACGTCTAGCAACTTCAGGTGTCGCCAATCGGACGTGAGCCACACGACCTCCTTTCCACACAAACACACAAGAGCTAAAACTCAATCACACCATTTACACCGAGAGTAGAGAGAAACAGCCACGCAGTGTGTGAGAGAGAGCCAAGATGAAAGACTGAATCTCCTGGAGGACAAAGATCCAGAACACCTTTGGGGGATCCTGGTGGCCTGAGGGTAGAAGCTCTTCCTGAGCCTCCCTGTGCAGGTCTGGTGTATCTGGTACCTTGTTCCCCACCGCAGCATGGAGAAAAGGTCGTTATCTGGGTTGTAGGCTTCCAGTCCTGATTTATGGTAATTACATTCAAACTACCACTTGTGTTTCCATCTAGTGATCCTGTCACTTGGTCTAAATTAACATTAACAATAAGTGGAAATAGGGGGCTTTAAAAACAAAGAACTAAACCAAAATGACAGAATTTAATGTGTTTTTTTTGTTTTATAACTTTGTCAAATTGATAGATTTAATAACATTCTTTTCATACTTTTAATGATCATGTCATTGTCATGGTAATGTTGCTTGTAAACACAAACTGAGTAGCATGATTATTGTTGTCAGTGTCGACACTGGTTCATTCCATTCACCACACTCATTTTGACTGTAAAAGTGTAACATTGCAGCCTCTGGGGGCCACTGCTGGGGCTTTAGACTTGTAGTCTGGTTTCATTTTGAAGTCTGGTTCAGTTTACAACTCTGGCCAGAATACTAAGAACCAAGCAGACAAAGTATGAGAAGTCGGGCCTAAATTTAAGCTGATTTTTCTCACAGTGAGACTGAATTTTATGCCTTTTCCCACATTTTAAGTTGATGGCAGCAGGCTGAATGCTATGATAGTTTGTCCAGCCACAGCACCATTAGGGGAGGACATATTCATGCATGAACATGGAGCAAACCACCAGCGTAAAAGCGTTCTTTATTCCAACAAATATACTATGCATTTTGTCCATCTTGCAATGTATGTTTTTCATCATTTCCCTCATTTTTGTAATTTCACAATCTTAGTAGGAAAGTCTTCCACCTCATGAATCTCTTTTGAATTTCAGGTGGATCAGCTTGTCACCACCGATTACAAGTGATTGCTTTTTGATGCCACCACATTAAATATTTTCAGAAGTTATCTGTGCTTTCCTGTTCCTTCTTTCCAAATGCTGCTCACGTGATGATCACAACAGCTTTATCTTTCATGTAACCATTAGTGAAATCATCTAGCGTTTTTGTTTTAAAATGCTTTAAAATGCTCAGTTTAGCTGTTAGGTTTCTAAAGATTTCTTCCCCACACGTACACTGAGAAAGGTCCCTTCCAAATGTTAAATAGTTTATTATGGCCATGATTCTTTCTGAAAGGTCATCAAAATAATATGACACGCATGTCAACGGGGTCTGCAGCCCAAGAATATGCTGCGTGATTCTCCAGATATTTTCCCAAAATATTTGAATCTTTGTACAGATCCAAAAGATGAGTTAGTGATTCTCCTCAACATTTGTGCCTTGACAAATTACATTGATGCTCGATGTGATTTTGAAGTAGTCACAAAAAAAGCCACAAAAACTAAGGTTTTTCCAACAGAATTCACACGAATAGGTAGAACAAGCAGTGCAAATAGTTTCACAGATGTTTTCCCATTGTTTACTGGTTATTTTATCATTAAAGTTTTTGTCACATCACTCTTATAGTTTGTTGTAGTTCCTATAAACTTTGCAATTCCTAGCTTTAGGTTAGGTTTTTAAAAGATTTGGAACCACCAGTATATGCCTAAATGGTTGATTGGATTGTTCCATATTTACCAAATTCTTCCCAATTTATTTTAAGACATATTGCCGTAGTATCTGAAAAAGTCATGCTTTTCCATCTTGTATTTTTCTCTTCATGTCCAAAAGCTTTGTAATGTGTTCTCCATTATTTTATCTATTCGTCCCGTATTTAGCTTGAGTGCGGGACTTTTCCAAATAAATTAATGTCTGTTATATTCAAGTCGTTGGCACACAGTGTTGATTAAGCCTTTCACCACCAGGTAAATCTGTATTTAACAGTATACCAGATGATTTAAATCTGGTGTGTGTGGCGGTATTCCCACACTGGAGCACCTGTAGTAAGACCAGAGCCATGTAGAGAAAGATTTGCGTCAACAGAACTTCAAAATGCTTCATGGTCACATGATTCATATAGACTTCAGATAGTTCAACCGTAGAGACGGAGTAGCTACAGCAACTAGGACTATGGAGGAATAACCTAAGAATCTCCAAGAAAAGTTTCTGATGCTCCAGGCAAACAAGAGCGAAATTTTTGCACGCTCCATGATAGGCACATGTCAACTGGTAAATGCGCATTTTCAACCTTAATGGATGCACCGTGCTGGCCTCCATCTGGAGCAACTTAGGGTTCAGTGTCTCACCCAAAGACACTTCGACATGTGGACAGGAGCCAGGATCAAACCACCAACCGTTGACCGTGTTTGTGTGATAACTCCATACAACTTGGTTTAAATTCTGTATCATTTGCAATCCATCTACGTTATTTTAAAATGGGTCCACATATGTAAGTGCATTATAACATCAACCTATCCATATGTGTCAGCCCTGTGGGAGTTGCCAAAGCCAATGTCCAAGTGCCACACCCCATGCATTACCAGTTTGGTCACTGTCAATTAGTTCAGCATAGGGCTGGACGATGAAACAATAATGATAATTATCGCAATATAGAGAGGCATGCAGAAATAGAGCTATGCTTACAGACACAGGGGCTAACAGGCTTGTTGTTGGAGCGGAATAATCAAAATACCAGTAAACGAAATGATCGACACACGAAGAGAATGCAATGCCCATGACCAGCTCGAAGCAGGACGAAGTCATCATTGACAAGAACGGTCACCCGATATTCCTTTGGAGATATTTTGGCTATTTAGTATTCTGACAAAAAAGTGAGCAAAGTGTGCCAAATACACATGTCAGCTAATACGGGAAACAACACAAATCTGTTTCATGGTTTGAAACAATATCACCATTCGAACATGCAGAAAGTAAACAATGACCTCATATTTGTGAAATGTTCTGCTGTTTGCCAAGTGTTCTGACAATAAAGGATAACCACAACTAACCATCTTTTCTTCAACTTTCACCCAGGAGCTAAAATCTGTTTTCTCATGCGGGGGATTTATTCTGCACTAATACATTTCATAAAGGAAAAAAAAAGTGTGTGAAAATAGATCAAGCAGCATCAGAATCAAGCAGCTCTCAATACTTGCACAGAAATAGATATACAGCTAAAAACAAGGACAACAAAGCTGGACAAAGCTAATCATAAACATTAAACTTTTATGTACATATATAGTAGGTGAACAATAGCATCTGTAAACAATAAGACAATATGCAATGGTGCAGAGTGGAAAGAGTGCTGGAATGAATAAGCAATGAGTAATGTAACAGGTTACTTTACAGTATAATCACCAGGATTGGCTTCCAAACTATTTGTGATCTCACAAATCACGCTTGTAGGCCCGCACCTGAAAATTGGATTTTCAATGGGCACTTAGAATCTTTAAACAGATGAATGTGAAAACATCCTGCTAGTGTCAACACGCCTGTGGGGCACAATGAGCTGCCCTGTCCCTTCAAGGTTGAGCTCATCAATACTTTCGTCTAACCACCCAGCAGGAGGCCACACACACCAAGGAGCGATTTTGCAGTGACTCCGGCATAACCACTATTTTTTTCTTTGTTGATGGCACCTTTTTGTAAAAATGCTTTTACTCAATTAATGTTGTGAATGATGCAGACATGAAATTAATTGATGAGGTGGTGCAGTGGTATGGGCTTGCCGATGATGCAGGCATCTTGGGAGTGTGAGGAGAGATGGCTGACATATGTTCATGGTACCCTGGACAGAGCAGGAATTGCACTAGGCTACACGGATGTGCACTTATGGGCGAGTCGATCATTGTGTAAAAAATTGTGTTTATATGTTTAGGGTAAATATGAAATATGTCCACCCCCTGTTAATTTTAGCCTACACTTAAACTGATAGCCTATAAGTTATAAGAGAGTAATGTTATGGGATGATGGATAGCTACTGCATTTAGGCATACTAATGACTTTTTTCGAGCAGATGCAGTTACTGTGTTTTCTGGAGCTGTCCACGGTTCTGAATGTGGGTTGTGATTCTCTGACAATAAAATAAAACTTGCTCCATACATTTGTGTACTCCGTACACCCAGAGGAACTAGAACTGTTTGTAACCATAGCAGCATGAATGGCGTGGAAACAAGAGTGTGATAGAAAGTGTCAGCGTGGATGCACATTGTCTACACTGGGCCTAGGCTACGCCTAGTTGTAGCTTTTGATGGTGCAACAGGTGTAAGTATTTATCACAAAGCCGGATGTAACTAAGCCCGGCGTAGGTCTTACACACCTTACACCCGATTTTTTACATCCGCTGGTGCAACCAGTCCTGGAGGAGGAGTGACCTTGAGTGGAGCAGCAGAAGGCCAAGCAGGAGGGACTGCGACAGCCAAAGAGGTTGCTGTGTTTACCGGCAAAACCACAGCTCACAATCTGCCGTATCAGCATCGCTGCTGGCAGTTTTTTTTACAAAGCAACTGCAAGAAAAACACAGCCAACTGCACCTAATATAGCTTAGTTCTTCAGAATTAACATTTCCCATCACTCAACACTCAACTCTGTGCTGGCTCTCTGTTTATACACCTATTCTGCACAATTTAATCAAAACATGGGAAGAGAGCTACAACGCCACAAGCGTTTTATACTAATTTAATTTTATACTAATTTTATACTAATTTACCAGGAGAGTTTCACAACCTATGCCGCCATCTTGAAGTGCTCACCAGATGTCCGGGGCAGGGGGAGTCCAGAGATATTTGACCTCTTGACAAGCACCACATATTTCACAAGAATTCACCCATCACTGTGTCAGATTCTGGTGTGACCAGAAACTTAACAATTGTTTTTCCTTGTACTGACATTTTTCTCCCATTCTGTCTACTACTTTCAGTCTCTTCTCAGCAGTCTTGCTGCTGATGACGGACTCCTAAAACCTTTCTCTGACACGTTAAACCAACGAGAACCAGACCACCATGAACCCCCAGGAGACAGAACTTGGTCAGGAGGTTATGGAGGAGACTGATGCCCCTCCTCGTCATCGCCACAACAACCACAATAGCCGGTCCCGTAACCACAGCAACCAGGAAAAGCGCTACAGACGCTGTGAAGCCCCAGCTGAAGGAAGTGCTGGCGGCAGAGCTAGGGCACCACAACAGCTCAGGCCACAGGAGGAGCAAGACATGGAGCTGCAACATGGAGCTCAGTCTCCACAGCCCCAGCAGCCCCTGCCCATTCCCCGACCTGCAGTGACACGTTATCGCAGGCAGGGGGACAGCGAGGCCCGGATCAGAGCCCAGCAGCAGAGGCACAGGCAGAGGCAGCAGAGAGAGGCAGAGAGGGCACAACATTTAGCACAACAACAGGAGAAGCAGCAACACGTAGAGTTGACGAAGGAAGATGAACGAGAAAGGGATGATTCAGTGCTGGCCCGCTCAGCAAGCACAGAGAGTGGCTTCCACACCCATACCGACCGGGCTGAGGGGGACGATGACCTGGTGATGATGTCTCTGGAGCCTGAAGGGCAGCCAGAGGTGGAGGATGAGGCAGGGAACTATGGAGTCCAGCTACGGCCGGAGGCAGAGGGGTACGCTGAGAGTGCCGAGGCTGAACAACAACATCTCCATCCACATCCTAACTATCCTCCTCAGCCCTTGCCACGTGATCCCCTGCCTGATATCCCAAACCCTCAGAGACAGGACGGAGCAGAGGAGATGCTGAACACTGGATACTCCAACTACGTCTACACTCAGCCCCTCAGCCACTCCGGGGGAAGGGCCGACATCTCGGCCAGTCAGAGCTTGGAGAGTTTAGATGCTGGACTTTCAGATGAAGCCTATTCTGAGCCATATGACATTTACTCACTCTCTGAGCATGTTTACGAGGAAATCTGTGATGCTCCGACATCAATTTCATATGCTGCAGACGGGGCTGAGAACACAGAGTCTCTCCAACAGAGGAGGGCTGGCTTTCAGCTGTTGGAGGGCCGGGCGGGAGGTGGAGACTACCAACAGCAGGAGGCGGTGGGCTCCCGCCTGCGCCACTATGATGAACGCTCGGATGGCGAGTCGGACAGCCCAGAGAAGGAGGCGGAGTTTGCCCCGTACCCACGCGCCGACAGCTGCGACCAGGAGGAGGACATCAACAGCGTTGTGGCTGATGTCAAAGAAAGCCTAAGCTCTCATAGCCTTCATGCTGTGGAAGACACCATAGATGAAGAAAATGAGCTACCACAAGGAGAAGAAAAACCACAACCTGAGTCCCAAACCAACTCTGACAAAAACCACAAAGCTACCAACCGAGCAAAGCCAGCCAGAAAACAGGCTGTGAGTCCTTCAGAGGAGCCTGTAGCAGTGAGGAACAGTCAGGAGAAGAGGGATGCCATATCCCTGGCCATCAAGGATATCAAGGAGGCCATAGAGGAGGTGAAGACCAGAACAGTGAGATCTCCTTACACTCCTGATGAGCCCAAGGAGCCCATTTGGGTAATGAGGCAGGATCTGAGCCCCACTGCAGAGTGTGACCTACAGCCATCACTGGGGGGCGATGTAAGTACAGCAGATCTGGCTATTATTGAGCATAACATGGCTGATGGTCAACTGAAGGTTGGTTTACTTTTTACACATTTACTATTTAAAGCGAACAGAGGGCAGAAAGACCAGAACAGTTATATCATAGCAGACACCGCACACAGCCAACATCAACAGCAATAGTTACACAGCACAATTCATCTCACCTTGCACAGAGACTGAATGTGTCAGACAGCAAAAACGCAAACACGCAAGCTGTGATGAGGTGAACTGAAAGGATACGCTGACATACCAACAGGACAAATTGCAGCTCAGAGGCAAACAGCAAAATATCAGAGAACAACACGTCATAACACAGAAACAGACCATCAGGAAACATCTTGTAGGCTACAGCCCAGATAAACAGCAGCTCTGTCCTACTTGCCTGGGACAATGGAAATACAGTATTTTTGTTAGTTATTTTATATTATGTATGTTGTTCAAGACTTTGCTTTTTAATTTAATTTAAAAGAAATTACTTTTGCAGACCATTTAAAGTTGTGGTAGGCAAAGTCTGTGCAACCTATGCAAAACCTTCTGCCTCTCTTTCTGCTGCAGCCTTATCTCTGTTCACGCAATTGTTTCTGTCATGGAAAATCTCTCGGTTGATGTGACCGTGCTGAAAAAAAGCATTTGGCTTGATCAAGGAGAAAACCGATCAACATTGACAATGTAATACAAAGTTACGCAAACCAATTCTCTGATGTTATTTCACCAGCAAGGCATATTTGTAACGTCTAAGAACTGTTCCCACAAGGAGGCCTTCGTCCTAGAGACTGACCTTTAATCAGCAGCTTGCCACCAGCTCAAACTGGCTCAGCTAACACACATTTTGAGCTGCTCAGTCTTCCTTCATCACCTTGCTATTGTTTTCCTCATGATAGTCGCAAAAAATTCAATAAATCTATCTGACTTCACAGAATGTTCTTGCTGACTAGATAGACGGTAGCCCTTCAATCTCTCTCTTGTCTAACTGTCTAAATGTTCATTGGTCAGAAAATTCCTTCACAGTTCCAACCGCATTTTTTAATCATCAGCATTAAGCATCGTTTAAGGCTTGAAGTCTGTTTTCTTCCATTTAATATGTGTAGTGACAGTGATTGTGTAGTGGGCTCTACACAGCAGTACTGTGGCAGAACATATCCTGTGTAGTTACTGACGGAGGACTGAGTCTTCTAAAACATATTTTTGCACATCTCTTTAGTGTTGCACTAACCTTCTTTCCTAAAAGAGTGAGATGAGAAGATGAATATCAATCTCATGTCTTTGTGAGCATGTTCAGTAAGGACGTGACTAGCCTAAAGGCCAGTTCAGACAAGTTGAAACTTGCCACTACTTGCAATGCGCAGGTCTGCAACGTTCTGAAAATTGCTGGTTCACACCAATGTGACTATACGAGACGGTGTATCGTTTCTGTAAAACCAGCCTCTGGCAGCTCGACAAGCTGAGTCGAAGGTGACGCCACCAATTGGCTTGAGTTGAGCTGAGACGGGCCAGATCACACCGCTGGCAGGTAAAGGGCAAGACGAGTTAAATAATTGAGTGAGGATCCAATACCAGAATGACAGGGGCTGTTTTCCTGTTCACATCACCGTGATCAGAAAATTCCTGCAGCCTGGGTGGTTTTAATTAAAACTTCATATTTAGAATCATTTGCCCGCAACATACACTGTAAATTAATTTGATGAATAAAAATGGCATGACGTCACACTGTCAGAGCAAATGCCAGGCAGACCCAACCTGTTGATTCCATGATGAATCCTGATACCCGAGTGTCATCTGAGCAGCTGACTGCCGGTCTGTAGACACTGGGGTTGCATTTAACCACACGCTGCCACTCTCAATGCTAGTTCATCTGGAGCACTTGTTGACGTTCAGCCGGGTTTGCGCTTATTGAAAGCCATGGAAAACTTTTGGATGTATCAAGTTGAAAAGCTGGAGGAGGAACAAGCCAAGCAGAAGCAGCAGACTGACAAACATGATGGAGATGAGGTGTGGACAGTTTGAATAGTTTTTGATGATTTTTCTATTGGTGTGTTGGAAGTGATGGTTTGTATTTGTAGCACTGGTGGAATCAATTGTCTCAGGGGTGTTTGGATGTGTGGAGAGTTTTGAAATGACAAAATTATGTGTGAATTCATACAGACTGCGAAAGTGGTATTGTTAGGTAATAATGTCTTTTGGAAATCAAGACTTAATTGCCATATTTTAAACAGATAATTTGACAATGGCACGATTTAATTATCGAATATCTCAACATAAGAAATTGTGCTTGTCACCATAACATTATGTGTAGGTCTGCTTACTGTACTTGCAACGCTGTCATCTTTGGTCTCTTCTCTTCTGAGATCCCTCTTCCTCTCACAGCTGACATAGATGGCTTTATACAAAAATAAACCACTAAGTACAGAAGCCTGTCAAACTGAGATAATGACACTGGTGGAAGAAGTATTCGGATGCGTTACTATATACTATACCACACTGTGAAAATACTTTGTTAAAAGAAAGTATTCTTCCATCAAGAATGGTATATTTCAGCGTGTTGTATTGTATATATTATATTACTGATTATTACCACTGTTAGTATTTGGGTTCTTTATTCTATAACATTTCAGCAAATTTAACTTCTCATGTCCAGGTTGTAAGCACGGGCAGCAGGAGTAGGACCCAAATGCAGATGGAACAGGCAGAATGACGCAGTTCAATTATTTATTTACAAATACCTGCAGGCAGGTACTAGTAGGCAGACAGGTAGGTTGGTAGACAGGTAACGGAAGACAGGCAACAGGCAGGCAGGTATGAGGTTCAGGTTACAGAAGCTCATAAGCAGAAACACAAGGCAAAGAGCCACAGAGCAACAAGAAAGCAAAAATGAACTGACAAAGGACCAAATTATCTGAGTGGCTGATGTGAGAGCAGGTGAGCAGGTGAATGACGAGGTCTGGTGGAAAAGTCTGAGGGCATCTGGTGGACAGCTCGAGGATGACAGGTCTGAGGTGGGGGAAGAAAATATATTGTCTGGGAGGAGTGAGGAGTGGCTGGAGACATTTTTCTGCATCTTCCTGAGACAAGATATGCCTAATTTTTGCAGTGTTACATAGGTGAAAAAAGGCAGTCCTTGAAATTTGTTTTATATGAGAGTTAAAGGACATATGCTGATCAAAGATACTGCAACTCCAAGATTCCTTACGGTGGTGCTGGAGGCCAGGGCAATGCCATCTAGAGAAACTGTATCTTTAGATAATGTGTTTCGGAGGTGTGGCAACTGTGTCCCCATCGTTGTATGAATGTGGTGTGAATGTGCGTCCCCTAAATGTCTGCCCTGTGATTGACTGGCGACCAGTCCAGGGTGTTCCCCCACCTCTCGCCCAATGTTCTGGGATTGGCTCCAGCCCCCCACACGACCCTTCGGGATAAGCGATATGGATAATGAATGAATGAATGATGCAGATGACTGGAGACAGAGAGAGACAGACTAATGAGAGACACTAATGCAGAGGGCTGTAGACAGTGTTAGAAAAATATTCTACTCGAGACCAGGTTGAAAATCATTACTCGGGTTACTTTATTCTTGCGCAAGAAGGAGCAGAGTTATATCACATACAGATATGTTCAACAACTCACAACGCTGAGTTATGCTGCTCAAAGGACTGTCTCCCAAGTGTTACAACAAGGTGTCACCGCAGCCTAAATTTGCATTCCCCAGGAAACCTTTACCATCAAAGGCAAGCCTGGGAACTGAGTAAAAGCTGAGGACTTAAGGTCAAAAAGTCCTAAGGCAATAAAGTAATTTAGATAAGACTGTAAGACTGCAGCTCTGCAAAGACTGTTTCTGGCATCCTTAGGGTTAATCTTAGAGTGTAAACATACAGATACATCTTCATCTAGAACCTCCTGTGGTTTTAACTGTTACACCATGTGTTCTTCACGGTCACTAAGGTTTTTAACACAAACAAGCATTATTTTTCCAACACAGACACAGAAAGAGACTAATTGTGGTGACACGGTTTTGGCCAATGGCTCCAGCATGAGACTTGAGGCAGAGTGGAGTTCAATCATTGATTCGTTATTCTTCTTGAGCAAAACATCATCCAGCCATTATGCAGGGAAACACACACACACACACACACACACACACACACACACACACCTCCCCATACATTCCTCAGTACAGGGGGCTCCTTCCCCTAATTCTTCCCGTCCTAAATAAATTTGCCATTCACACCTTAAAATACATATACATCTTATTTCAATGAACACTATGCATTCCCCCTTATTGAATAAAATGCCTCATTTCCCCTTAATACATAATCCAATATAAATACACATCACTTTACCAGCCACCCTACCAATTTACCACTTGGTACCTCCAGATACCTTCAAAGGCTGTCAGATTCCCTCTGGACTCTTTTAGCCGTTTGTTCTGCGGAAGAGACAGAGGTAAGTGATGCAAGAATCAAATTCAATTCTACTGGACTAAATAAAACTTGTCCTACGTAAGGCGTTTGTGAAATTAATGCCAAGCAACATAATCTCTGAAATTCCTAATGCAGTGAGACCTTTCTCACATTTCCTTCCCCCTCTCCTACACAAATTCTTCTCAACATTCATACACTCGAGATAAACAGTCAGCTACAATGTTAGTCTTCCCGGATCTGTAGCGTACAGTAAAGTCATATTGGCATCCTTCATCTGATGCAACCACTGGAGGGCCCGATGATCTGTCTCTAACTCAAAATGGCGTCCTAGCAGGAAGAAAATCTAGGCACTGGAACCTCCATCTATACGTGTCTGTTGCAATTTCATATTTTGTCAAGACTGCTGCTTTCAATTTATCGTAGTCCTCAGCATCCATAATGTCCATCAGCACATGTGCCTTTCCTGTTAACAGCGGGACCTAACGAACCGCCCACTCTTCTCTTCGCCATCGACAGACTCGAGCCATCCTCTTAAACATTGTCAAAAAATGTTTGACGTCATCACCCGACGACAGTGGGAGCAGCTTCGGCTCTCTACAGCCTGACGATTCCCTTTGCCACCGGCTGTTTACCAGACTCATCCCCTCCTCAGGGTCATCTGTATCCTCACTTCTTCCTCGCCGTGGCTCCTCGTCCTCTTCAACCCGATCATGTGGGTAATCTTTCATCTCGTTCACCTGCAGCTGTATTTGATTGAACTGATGCTGCAGGCTCTTCCATCTTTGGTCTTGGTGGGAGATATCTCTATCCATCCGCTGTTCTCGGGCCACTTGAGATTGGATGAGATTCTTGACCAGGTCTGCCAACTCATCCAACTTTCCTCCCAGTTCATCAGCTGTCCCGGCTCCCAATTCAGCTGCTGCATTGGCGCCCTCATCTGGTTCCTCCTGCGTGTCACACTTCTTTCAACCTCTAGTTGATCTCAACTTCTCCATACTGTGCTCAGTCAGAACCCACTTCTGACACCATTTGTGGTGGTGACACGGTTTTGGCCAATGGCCCCAGCATGAGACATTAGGCAGAGTGGAGTTCAATCATTGATTTATTTTATTCTTCTTGAGCAAAACATCATCCAGTCATTAAGATGCAGAGAAACACACGCAAGTTCGACACATGCCTTTGGCCTCCACACACTCTCACACTCACTTGACCTCGTATATATACAAACACACACTCCTCCTAATCACCTCTCCATACATTTCTCAGTACAAGGGTCACCTTTCTCTTAATTCTTCCCATCCTAAATAAATTAGCCATTCATACCTTAAAATATATAATCTTATTTCAATAACCACTATGCATTCCCCCTTATTGAATAAAACGCCTCATTTCCCCTTAATACATAATCCAAAATAAATACACATCACTTTACCACCCCCCCTACCAATTTACCACTTGGTACCTCCCGATACCTTCAAAGGCTGTCACATTCCCTCCAGACTCTTTTAGCCATTTGTTCGGCGGCAGAGACAGAGGTAAGTGATCAAGAATCAAATTCAATTCCACTGGACTAAAAAAAACTTTAACTACGTAAGGTGTTTGTGAAATTATTATTACCAATCAACATAATCTCTAAAGTTCCTAATGCAGTGAGACCTTTCTCACTAATACAAAGGGCTGGAGACAGAGAGAGAGAGACTAATGCAGAGGGCTGAGAAAGAGAGAGAGAGACTAATGCAGAGGACTGGAGACAAAGACAGACTAATGAGAGAGACCAATGCAGAGGGCTGAGAAAGAGAGACAGAGACTAATGCAGAGGGCTGAGACAGAGAGAGACTAATGCAGAGGACTGGAGACAAAGACAGACTAATGCAGAGGACTGGAGACAAAGACAGACTAATGAGGGAGACTAATGTAGAAGGAGCTGTAGACAGAGAGAATAATGCAGAGGGCTGGAGACAAAGACAGAGAGACTAATGCAGAGGGCTGGAGACAGAGACAGAGAAACTAATGCAGAGAACTAGAGACATATAACAGAGAAACTAATGCAGAGAACTAGAGACATATAACAGAGAGACTAATGCAGAGGGTTGTAGACAGAGAGAAAGACTAATGCAGAGGGCTGGAGACAGAGAGAAAGACTAATGCAGAGGGCTGGAGACAGAGAGAAAGACTAATGCAGAGGGATGAGACAAAGACAGAGAGACTAATGAAAGAGACTAATGTAGAGGGCTGTAGACAGAGAGAGACTAATGCAGAGGGATGGAGACAAAAAAGAGAGAATAATGAGAGAAACTAATGCAGAGGACTGGAGACAAAGACAGAGAGACTAATGAGAGAAACTAATGCAGAGGACTGGAGACAAAGACAGAAAGAGAGACTAATGCAGAGATCTGAGACAGAGAGAGAGAAACTAATGCAGAGTGCTGGACAGAGAGAGAAACTAGGCTGGAGACAGAGAGAGAGAAACTAGGCTGGAGACAAAGAGACTAATGCAGAGGGCTGGAGACAAAGACTAATGCAGAGGGCTGGAGACAAAGAGAGAGACTATTGAGAGAATCTAATGCAGAGGACTGGAGACAGAGAGAGAGAGAAACTAATGCAGAGGACTGAGACAGAGAGAGAGAGAAACTAATGCAGAGGACTGAGACAGAGAGAGAGAGAGACTAATGCAGAGGACTGAGACAGAGAGAGAGAGAGACTAATGCAGAGGACTGGAGACAGAGAGACTAATGCAGAGGACTGGAGACAGAGAGAGAGCTACTAATGTAGAGGACTGAGACATAGAGAGAGATACTAATGCAGAGGACTGGAGACCAAAACAGAGACTGATGCAGAGGGCTGCAGACAGAGAGAGAGAGACTGATGTAGAGGGCTATAGACAAAGAGAGAGAGAAACTATTGCAGAGGACTGGAGACAGACTAATGCAGAGGGCTGGAGACACAGAGAGAAACTAATGCAGAGGACTGAGACAGAGAGAGAGAGATACTAATGCAGAGGACTGAGACAGAGAGAGAGAGATACTAATGCAGAGGACTGAGACATAGAGAGAGACATACTAATGCAGAGGGCTGGAGACAGAGAGAGAAAGACTGATGTAGAGGGCTGGAGACAGAGAGAGAAAGACTGATGTAGAGGGCTGGAGACAAAAACAGAGAGACTGATGCAGAGGGCTGAGACAGAGTGTAAGAAACTAATGTAGAGGATTAGAGACAGAGAGACTAATGCAGAGGACTGGAGACAGAGAGAGAGATGCTAATGTAGAGGACTGAGACATGGAGAGAGATACTGATGCAGAGGGCTGAGACAGAGAGAGAGAATCTAATGTAGAGGGCTGGAGACAGAGAGAAAGAAACTAATGTAAAGGGCTGGAGACAGAGAGAAAGAAACTAATGCAGAGGGCTGGAGACAGAGAGAAAGAAACTAATGCAGAGGGCTGGAGACAGAGAGAACGAAACTAATGCAGAGGGCTGGAGACAAAGAGAGAAAGACTGATGCAGAGGACTGGAGACAGAGAGAGAGACTGATGCAGAGGACTGGAGACAGAGAGAGAGACTGATGCAGAGGACTGGAGACAGAGAGAGAGACTGATGCAGAGGACTGGAGACAGAGAGAGAGAGAAACTAATGCAGAGGACTGGAGACA
>JAVQJF010010739.1:0-97571 GCA_036023855.1 Gadopsis marmoratus
TCATCATCATCATCATCATCATCTCAGAAAATCCAGCTGATGGGGACCTTCAGCCACAGCGGGCTGATCAGACTCACGGAGACTCTGAACTTCCGCTGCAATGTCAAGTCTGGGACGTCTGAGGGAGAAAGGCGCACCAAGTTTGCGCAAAACCCCGCAGGATCACGTTCCACGGATGAAGTTACCAACAGTGTGCCAGGCAGCCGGCGGAGGGGGGCCAGCAGAGCCATGGAAGACACGCACAAGAAAGCCATCTTCGCCTCGAGCCTCATCAAAAATGTCATTTCTAAGAAGATGCAGTTCGAGCAGGAGCGCAAGATGGAAAGAGGGGAGATCAGTGAGCCGCGGCAGGAGGGCAGGGCGCTCCGGGAGCTGCACAGACAGGACGGCAGCTCGGACCACGCCACCACGTGCGTGGATCAATTAGGGGACCTCGTGGACTCGTGTGAAACCAAGAGCGACTCTCGGAGACGAGACGCGGCAGAAACTAATCCGGGTCCGGCGACTGAAGCTGGGACCGACACCAGACCAGGCGCAGTGGACGCGTGTAAACGCACGTTGCTCCGCAGCCAAAATAGCGCGTTCAGGTGCTGGAAGGACGAGGACCTGGAGCCTCAACAGGATCCTAAAACCGGTCAGACCCCAGGCCGGGAGGAGGCTCGCGGCGGCAAACTGACCAAAATGACACACGTGTTTTTGCCAAGTGTCCAGCCGCAGAGCGGGGCTGCAGGGGGGGGGGCACGGGTCTCCTGCAGCCCTGCTCCGTGCGGGGCTGCAGGGGGGACACGGGTCTGCGCCGAAGACTCCACACGCGGGTCCACATCTCAATCTCCGGATATTCAAATGGCCCTGAGCTGCGCCAGAGACAATAAAACGGGGCCCTTCGGCGCCTCCAAGCGGCTCGCTCCTAATATAGTCTGCAGCTCAGCCGGCCTGCTCAGGGCCGAGGACTCCAGCTGTCAGGCGCTGGCTGCCACGCTGAAGGCCGAGGCTGCAGATAAAGTGCCGCATTTCACGGTGAGAGACATTAGAGACAACAAGGGGAAGCTGCAGACGCCCATCCACCAGGTGCGGGACGTGCGCAAGCTGGTCAAAAGCTCCTATCACTTTGTGTCTGCAGACAGCAGCGAAACCAAACCCGCCTCGGCCTCTGCTGACGGCCACTGCGAGCAACAGAAGCAGGCGTCCTCTCGAAAGCCCAATCCTGTGTCCCCTATAGTGATCAAATGTCAGTCTGTGAACACAAACAGTCCCGGAAAACAGTCTGCAGGTGTCACTGACTTTTCTAGACGGGAGCCGTTTGACAGATTGTCTCCAGAGGGCGCTAGAAGTCCTCCGCTGCAGAGGGCTGCAGGGGGAGCAGCCATAGGCAGCTCAAACCATTCATCAGAGGGAGGCGTTGGATTGAGAACTGAGAGCAGAACAGCTTCAAGGAGGCAGGAAACACCATCAGATACCACGGAGAAGAAGCCCGAATCAAAGATGGCGAACCAGGTGGCCTTGGAGAAACTGCAGGCAGCAGTGAAAACCATGGAGCAGCTCTATGTATTTGAGCGAAATGAATGGAAAAGGAAGAATGAGCCCCGGCCCCTGACAGACAGCCATGTGCTCTCACTGATAGCCAGGGAGGAGCACGGAGGACCTGAGGAGGACGGAGGGAGAGGGTCCAACATGGACAAGAACGTCAGGAGAGACTCCTATCCCAACACCAACAAGACGCCGCCAGCAGTAGCGGCGTCCCCCGGCACTGACAGCCCGTGGAGGCGAGAGGACAACGTCTTTCGGGCTGTCAGCAGCCGTGATGACAGGCTGGCGGCTAAGTCAACGCAAGCCACCAGCACGACAGGGAGGAAAAACATGTTCAGCCTCAGCTCCGGCCTTAACGCCTCCACAACCACAAAGACAGCCCAGCCAGTCACCGGCACGCAAACACCTTTCAGCGCCAAAAGCTTTGTTCCAAAGTCCCCAAAATTGCCCGTGTCCTTAAAAGCCAGCCAGGCGAAGCTGGGTGGATATGAGCGAGCTGCATCAAAGGATGTAGAGAGGTCCACGCAGGAGCTCCTGAGCACCTCGGCTGACAACGAGAACTACCTAACCATTCCGGTCAGGTCTCACACCAGCAGCAACAAACAAGCCTCACCGGCTGAGAGAACGTCATTGTACACATTTACCACCCAGACACACCAAACCACTCCTTTGGGACACTTGGGATCCAGCAGCATGGGCCAGGAAGACAACAACCGGTCCCCTAAACGCTCCAGCATTGGGATGGAGACACGCTCGCCAGAGATCCCTTCTGCCACCATCTACCACTCCTTTCCGGTGGGCATGTCCACCAATCAGCCTCAGGTGTACTGCTTCTCCCCAGCAATCGCCCCTGCTCCCCTCCTGGACCCCTTCCAGGCCACCCAGAGGAAGATGCTCCTGGATCCCACCACTGGAAACTACTACCTGGTGGACACTCCTGTGCAACCGGCCACCAAGCGCCTCTTTGACCCTGAAACAGGCCAGTATGTGGATGTGCCCATTCCGCAACCTCCTATGACTCCGGTTCCCATGCCAATCTCGCCTTTGGCCCTCAGTCCGGGAGCATTTCCGGGAGCATACGGACACACCTACATGATCTACCCAGGCTTCTTGCCGACGCCATCCATGATCCCGGCCCGGACGCTGGTGCAGTCACAGCTGTCGGTGCAGTCAGAGGCGGAGAGCGGAGAGAGAGTCTCGTCGCAGCAGACTGATGGCGTGTACATGGAGAGTCCCTTCTACATGGCCACTGGAAAGTCTCCCCAGGCAGCCGCTGCCAACAGGCCGCCACAGGGCTTCTCCAGCGTCAAGCAGCCAGTCATCAGCATCACCTCCCAGCAGGGGCCTAGGATCATCACCCCGCCTTCATTTGACGGGACCACCATGAGCTTCCTGGTGGAGCACAGATGAACGGCAGCTTACCTGGACAGGTGAGTAGTTCTGACTGTTAACCTTGTTTATGTGCTCAGGTTTGACTTCATGATTTGTTGTCGACAGCATTTTGCTGTTGTACAAAAGAGCTGTAAGCACATCAGAAGCACAGATAACCATTTCTTACCTTATAATCATTTTAATAGTGACATTCATACATTCTTTTGTCTCCCAAAAATCTAAATACAATGCGCAAGAACTAATCTCTGCATATGTTCTTGCTTTTGACAACCAAGATGGAGCCTGGATCTACAGTAATATCGTACGCTAGTTCTACTGTTTCTCCTAAATATAATAGATGGTACTATTACTTTAGATTGCAAGGTCAAGAATGAACTTTCAAGCAGAAGATGAGAGAAGCATCCGCACCACCTGTTACTTCTAGAATTCACAGGTGTAACTCTGTCACGTAAAAGTCCTGCGTTCAAATTTCTGCTTGAAGAAAAACAGGGAAAGAAGTAACAGAACAATGAAACAAAAAGAGAACGTGATGCTGACGCTTGTTAAAGGTTGGAAGTAAAATGAGTTGTTATGAGTCTCGGCGGTGTGCAAACAGGGAGGATGTTTAGGGGACACCTTTTCTTTTGAATCCATTATTTTATTTGGTATATGAATATGGGTAATGTTGTGGCCTAATGTGACACTTCCATGTTTCGGTTTGACTTTAATGTGGTCCTGGTGTGACCATGGGGCAAAAGTGAGCCCTTAACCCTGTTAGTGAAAGAGGTTTGTCTTTTAATTTTCATTCCTGCCTCTTAGAAGGTCTGCGCATACAACAGGATACTAATATTACTGCTGATACAACTTCTACTGCTATTTATGAGCTACTGCTAAATCTGCTGCTGCTGTCATAATTACATGTCATTTTTCAATTTGTCCAGATTTGTTGCTCCCATGCACTCATTTACAAGATTCATTTGCATTTCTAATTATAATACTGTTGTTCAAAGTTTCAATGTGAAATGTTTCTCAGACTTCCAGTGTTCCCAATTGAATACGACATTATGAATTATGTGAATATATACAGACATAATAATAAAACAATCCAAAAAACTCCCAAACATGGTATTATGAAAAAAATATGTAATTGTTTTGGACATTTTGAAAAACTACTATTTTATTTTTAAAAACAGCTTAGGACTCCATACAGTTTGGGCTTTATTTTCCCAAAGTTGGTTAGTGTGGTTAAAAATGCCCTCGTCAAATAAAACCTCAGAGAACGTTAAAAACGGTGCTGGAATTAAACAAAAAATGAGTTGCAGTAAACTCTGTTACTGAGAAAAGAAGCAGAATGAAATAACATTTCATCATAGTGAGCCGAGTTTTGAAATTGTATTGTATTATTTCACACTTTCATTGTTATATAGTTTATTTTACTGTGTCTGTATTTATTCGTATCATTATTTATGTCACAATGTCTTATTTATGCTTTATTTTGAATACTTTGTGTCTCCATAGAGACTCAAAACCATCTATAAGTACGTAGTTTATTGTTGGCACTCTCAGCATTTAGCATGCAACCAATCAGGTATTAGGATTCAACATGCATGAAAAAGAAAGAGACACAGCTCCAGCTAAGTGCCTCAGCAGGTATTAGCTCTCACAAGCTGAGATACAGAAGATTATATTGATATGAAATTCTTCATGGGCTAAGTGTGTGTGTGTGTGTCATGGTGGACAGAACGTATGTAGCAGTAAAAGGTCAGGTGAAGGCAGGCGTGTGTTGTGTGTATACACCGACCGCTCCAGCTGCTGCCAGACATCACGAGGCTGCGTGACAGGCCGGAGTCGCAGCAGGGTCAGCCGGCTTTTTATAGGACCGGTCATTTAAAGGCAGCGAGAAGCCAGGTTCACATGGCCTCTGATCAGCAAACACAACATGCAGCACAGCAGCAGATAGCCTCAGCTGCAGTGTGGGCGAACACTTGGAGTTCCCCTTGTCATGTGAGAAGGACAGCCACATACTGGAGGGCTCAGTTTAGTTAACAAAGTAAACAGATATTCTGATTGGCTGCAGGCTGGAGAAAGTGCCTTCTGAGTGGAAGGTTTAAATCCTCCAGACTTAAATGCCTTTGAGCGTGGCAGTGAACTCCAACATTTGTCAGGAGGGTTAGGGTCAGCTGAAGTCAGTGGGATCCAGCTTGGCCTCCACGGACCAACAGAGGTCTTTTAAGGGCTCCGGGGCTCCAAAACAATACTGTTAAATGCTGTTATATGGTTCGTTAATGTCAAAATTAAGAGGGCAGTGATTGGTCTGCAGAGGCAAATTTTGAGTTTACATGGACAGATTCATAAGCACAGAGCAGGATTTAACACAGAAAACAGAATTATAAATGTAACGATGTTTTGATCTGAATTAAGGACACAATAATGGTCAACAGCACAATATATCATTACATACAAAAACACAGTAAAAACAGTAAATACATAGAAATACATATGCAACTTCATAAGAAAAAGACAGAGATCAAGCTTGGTTGGCCAGAATAATGTCATTTTCTGAGACACACAGCCGGAACATATTGTATCTGTACATAAGATTTTGTATTATGGCAATAAAAAATGGCACCAAATTTGACAGTCAAATCAAACTGCAGTTGCATGGAGACCCCAAATGGTTCAAAACACATAAATAATACATGTTTAGCTTTGCTAGCGGCCTGGCTTTCATTGATTTTTATTAAATTGACACATATTTGTGTCCTTTGAGTTATATTGACCCCCGGGGTCTTTGAAAGGACTGAGTGGGGTTAGGCTGATCAGAGGTCACCACAGTGGATATATTGAATATGTCCATGTACTGTATCATGTGATTCTTTATACATATAAAGAGGAAAACTGACTCTACCATCCTAAAACATTTCACATGTGAAAACAAAGTTTTCTCTAATGAAATAATGAATAAAGTACCTCTGGTAAATATGTGTATTTGGTTTTCAGCTGTTAATGGTTCATAAGAACTTATTGTCTGTTTCGTTATCTTTGTTCCCAACAGGGCTGAGCTGTGAGTTGATGCTGGACTCGTACTACGTACTTAATCGGCTGGAGGTGGTGTACAAGGGCTCGTCTGTTCCACCGTTTCTAATTTGTACTACATGTATATAAAGTATGTATTTCTTGCTTTGTTTTATAACATCACATTGTAAAAAATTGAAAGACTTATTTAATCCGAAGGCCTATACTGCACTGACTTTACTCGCACAGTAATCAGTCCCCTCCTAAACTGATCAGGGATTACTTTAATGTCAGATTATGTCGTTCTTTGTGACTTTGTCATTTATTACATTTTAAAACACATGATTGCATAACAATTTGTCTAAACATTATTCATCCAAAATCAACAATACTACTGGTGCGATGTGTGTGTCGAACCTACACGACGTCCTAGAGAGCTCTCATCATGTGTGTAGCAGAATATTCAGATTTGAACGTGGTGAAGAATCTCTTACATTTTCACCTAATGCCCAACAGTCTGTGCTATGTTGAGATGAAGATGATTAATTATCACCTGATCGCCGATAAATCAAACTGACCAATCCTTCTTCCTTCTCACTGGAATGTAAAGAACCAGATTTTAGTTTCCAATGAGCTTTAAAAAGGTTAAAAGAGCAGAGCAGCTATAGGATGCTGCCCAGCAGGCAACTCACCTGTGTGACCTGCAGGATGATTTCACATGTATTTCTACAGTATATGTATCACTGTTTCTACATCATTATTTTGACTCTGACTTATTCTTTTGTACTTACAATAGTTCACAGACTGTGGATCTGCTGGCCAATCCACCCATCTTTCATTTTGAATCAACTGCTGGAAATAAATGTTACTTTACTGTCTTTATGCAAGGAAACTAGAAAATCCAGTCCAAGCCAACATCAAGCACGCGTTTATAATAACTGCAGCAACGATGGTGTTATAAAAGAATACTGCACTGGTGAAAAGATCATCGTGAACTTAACAGACGTCTTATGTTGAATTATTACATCTATTGTATTATATTTAAAGGAATAAGTCACATGGGCTCTAAAGGTTGAGTTGGTGTTTTTAGTTTGACTTAGGACAGTTTTCTGCCGTCTGAGCTGCTGATATGTTTTAATGTAGACAATGCAAAGCGTGGCCACTGTTTGGGATTGAAGTGTTGCTCCATCACTTCCTCACGCGCCGCCTATCAGTTTATCACGACTGTCAAAATTAAAGATTACAACAACACGCTGATTTGCTTTTGCAGTTAAGTAGATTTGTTTATGTGTGCTGAAGCAAAAAACAAAATCTCTTTTTTTTTATTTGGAAATTGGTGCAAAACGATTGATGACCTGAGTGCACAGGTTAATATACCGAGCAAGTAGATTCCTAAACGGAGCAGCCAGATGAATAACGGCTGGATAAAGCGTGCAAAAATAAACTGCGAGGGGAAACAAAATGTCAGTTTTACGGAACGATACAACATTGCAATATGGACCTCTGACCTTCACAATAAAACGTGTGTTAGTGTTGAGGTAATGTACATGTTATTTACAGTATGCTCACTAAATGAAAGAACAGATTGTCTCTCACTTCCTGTATGCTAACTGCCAAAAATAAAACTTAAAAAATTAACACATAATATATAATAGGGTTGTGCAATACAGGCAAAAAATATAATCCATCCCGATATTTATTCACCAACTTGATGGGATGCTGGTCTTCCAGAACAGTCTATAGTTCCGAACAATCCACAAATAATTTACTATTATTTAATCTACGGCAGCGTGCACTTTTCCATGTAATCACGTTTTAATAGTTCAATGAACTCACTGGTCTCGCTGACAGGGTAATGTTTTTCTAATTATTATTACTATTATTATCATTTATTCAGACAAATCTTCTTCCTGACCTTGTTATGTGGTTGCAGTCATTTTTAATGTGCATGGAGAAGAGCTATTTTTTTTTTTTTTTTACTTCTGTGCAGCACAGGAAACGTACAGCTTGTTGTTTAGAGGAATGAAATTCTGTATAAGTTCAAATACCTTTTTCACAGGTCTCAAGAAGGCCTGGTGTTCGGGGACTTCTGTGATATTCAAACAGGGTGGGGGTTTGAAGCCAGACCACCTCACTGCTTTGAAACTAGGAACTCTAGACAGACAGTAAATACCGTGAAGGTCAAAGAAAGTTGAGTTGTCATGAATAGAAAAAAGTGAGGACGTGTGTGACTTTTGGAATGAGGGGAGGCAACACAGCGGAAGGTGGGATTAGTTGGATAAAGAGAAATGAAACACTGAAAAATCTTGTTCAAAGTCAAGGAAATGCTTAAATGAAGGCTTAGCTTAGGTTTTTGTGAAAATGTAATAAATGTGAAACCCTGTTCCACTTGTTGATTGTTGAAGTGAGAAACCACATGCAAACACAATGCAGCTATGAATTATCTTTAACTGTAGCGTTTTACATCCCTGAACCTCTGCAGTACGTTCGAACACAAGCGAGGACACGCAGCGTCAGGTACGTTCTTCCAGGGGTGGGATGCAGAACCTGTCATGTAAAAGGTCTAATAAAGACCAGGACTACATTCATGTCTAAAGAGGGTTCATAGAACAGCTATTATGATTATATGTTATATTTTAAAATACTTCAACAACAGGCAAACCTGTGAAAACATGCAGGTCAGTCGTTCTCAGAGCGCGACATTAGATATGACACAGACTTTTAGGAAAACAGAACATTAACATACCTCTTCTGTGCAGCCTCCACAGGCTGGAGATTCATTAAACTAATTCATTCATTAAAAATGACTTGCTAGTAGGTTATGAATTAATATATCGGACCCCACGATTTGGGTCGGCATGCCGCTCAAAATGCAACAGACACATTATGATTTCATGATAACTAAATGTGCATAATGGAGCACAGACTTGGGGCTTTTACTTTCAGTGTCTTTCAGAGTCAGTCTGTTGTTGGAGCAGCTGAAATCCATCCATCCTTCCATTTCCTGCTGCTCGACTGGCGTCGGGTCACAGTGGCAGCAGGCTGAGCAAGGTAAAGACTCATCGAGGTCTCATGTTTTGTAGATTATAACTTTGATTTTAATGGCATTTAATGACTATATTTTCATATAAGCACAGGATCTGCTGGACAGATTTGGTGGCGTTGCTGTACAAGCATTGGGAGGTATATTTGACGGAGCCTGGCTAATTGTTGTCCCCTCCTTTATGCTAAGCTAGGCTAACCACATCCTCAATCTTCTCATCTCACTCTCTGGAATAAAGGGAATGAGGGTGTTTTCCACAATGTTGAACTATTCTTTTAACAGGAAATGGAGGGAACAGACAGAGGTGGCACCTGGACGGTTCTCAAAACAGGATAATTGGTGGTGTTGAAGAGTGCAAGTTGTCTGTTCAGTGTCAGTTGTGTTCAGCCGCAGATGATAAAGAAATAACTTTGACCGAATGTCACTTATAGTTTCCATCTTCCAGAAAGGCCATTCTGCACTGACAACTTACACAGTTTGACAGGCTGAAAACTGGCATACCTGAATATGCAGTCAGTGTTGAAGGCTTCCCTGCTGGCTGTGGGCCCATATAGAAACTGGGTTAGGATGTGGGTGGAGGGACGCAGGATCACGTTGCAGAGCCCTGACTGTATACGCACAGAGGCGTTTAATCCCAGTCTGTCTGCAACACGTTCCATTACATACATCCACAGCCAGACCGCACACACACACATAAGCCTCGGGCTGTTCTGCAGGACACTCTGTGTTTACGATGTCATCAGATCAGCATCAGGTCTGTATTTATGGGGACTGTATGACATACCTCTGGGTGAGAAATACCTCTGGGCCAACTGAATTTAAAATCCGGACAGGTACAAATTTGATTCTCCTCTCTAAGTGAGTGTGGTGACACTGGGTTTAACACGTGTAACAAACTGCATTACATTGTCATACAACATTAAAGGGCACTTGATGAAACATAAGCGTCCAGTGATTTGATATTATGTGGTACTGGTGACATTAGAATTATGTAATGATCAGTAACAGACGTCTGGCGTTGGAGTCATGTTTGGTAAATCAGTCAATTCAACAAAATATCTCTCTTTAGCTTCCTAATGTGGGGGCCCCCTGGCGGCTGTACGGCAGTAGTTCACTCGTCCCTCACATAAATGCATTTATTTACGCGTTTCCAGACACGTATCTCTACCACAGTGTGTTGTTATAGTAGACTTCAGCGCTGTTTTACAGTGTCTTAGAACAATAAATGAATAAATATGTATTTTCCCTTTCCATCCCAGAACCACCTGGTGCTGCCTTCAGGTGCTGCTCGTTGTGTCTCACGTCAGAGTTCTGAATGTGCAGCGTTTGTTCCCCATTCATTCCAAGTCATTTGGTTTCCATGTAAGTTAATAAACACCACGTTAAGAATGGAAATGTCCTCAGCTGGCTGTTTAAACTAGTGACTTTAGTTACTTTTTTGAAATTCGCCCCACGTGAAATGGGACTCTTGTTGCATTACAGCCGTTGACAGATTGTATATTGTCTGTACATGAAGGTAACATCGTGCCAATTCCGTTATCATGTCTACTATTATCATTATTATTATTATTATTATCTGCTGTGTGTGTGTGTCGCACATCCGCGATCCGAACGGCGAACCTTCCGATAGCGTTTGAATGCACCTGGCGCGGTTAAATGACGTCGTGTCGCTGCGCCAACAGAGTCTACATGTGGGACTGTGGCTCAGCAGAGAGCAGCGTGGCAGTTTGGGTCGTTGCCGCCGTGTCTGCGTGTGAGACGCGTTTAAAAAGGCTTCGACCGTCGTGAAATGACGAAGTGAAGAAATCTGATTGGCTGTTCGGCGCTGCCAGGTGACGTTAGCTCCCTGCGCTAACAGCTGGTTAGCTGGTTAGCTGGTTGACCTAACAGCTGGTTTGCTGGTTGACCCGCTCCGGATGGCTGACGACGCCTCGGCCCCGCAGGAGAACCAGCGCGGTGCGGGCAGCCAGAGGACCGTGAGCAGCAACGGCGAGGCCGCAGCAGGAAGCCGGAGTTTGTCCAAACGGCAGCGGAAGAAGCTTCTGAAGCAGCAGAAATGGGAGGAAGAGAGGGAGCAGCGGAAGTAAGACCATCTCAACAAACAGGCGTCCGTGCGAACAGCTGAGCGTGCAGTTGTTGTCCTGCAAGCATTTGTCAATTTACGGCTGTGCAGTAATTTACAGCTGGAGTTTTACTTCTGTAGCTTCCCGTCACGATGAGCACCATTTAACATCTGGAAACATCATGCCAAGATAAAAAAAACAGGTCTGTACAGGTGAAGACAGGAGCAGCAGCTTATCCAGACCGTCTCGGCCACTGTGTTTGGGAGTGAACGTGTCAGTGAACGCACCGGAGGCGTTAACGTGCTTCACTGTCGCAGCATTAAAGGAATCTGCTGCATATTAATCCTGTGCAGGGTGTAAAGACCAAGCTGTTGCTGGCAAACATCATTCCATAAGATGACCAACGCCGGGAAACGGTTTGTGTCCTGAACTAGTGACCCGGTTGAGGGGCAGGTGTAGAACAGTCTAAGTAACCAGTCGGATATACTCCAGAAACCCTCAGTACAAATGTGTCCCTTTAGATTTTGGATGTTTGTAGTCAAATGCAGCGTCTGTCCTGTGCTTCCTGCTGCAGGCAGAGACGAAAGGACAAGAAGCAGCAGCGCCGGCTGCAGAGGCAGAATCCCGAGGAGGAGGGAGGAGAAGGCCGGAACGTCAGGAAGCGTCCGCGCAGAGAGGTGACGCCCAGCTCACTGAGGCTGCTGGTGGACTGCAGCTTCGACAGCCTCATGCTGATCAAGGTAAAAAACACTCGCTCGCCACGTGTGTACCGAGGTAGGAACTGAGGCGCTGACTCTCCTGACCGGTAATCCTGTCGCGTCTCCAGGACGTCCGGAAGCTTCACAAACAGATCCAGCGGTGCTACGCGGAGAACAGGCGAGCCTCGCGTCCAGTGCAGGTGAGTGGGCGCCGACTGACGGGGGACGGCGGAGACGGTCCTGATGTGACGCGTAACCAACCGCATCTCTCACGTCTCCAGTTTTACCTGACGAGCCTGGGAGGACAGCTGAAGCAGAGCATGGATGAAAAGGACAAAGGATGGGTGAACTGGAAGGTAAGCAGGGCTACAAGCCCCTTTACTGTCACTCGCTGCAGTCTGGCATCTGTTCGGGATGTTTTTGTATTTATGATTTTGACTTGTGTTCAACGTGACTGTACAGTGTGTCTGCCTGTGCAGTGTTGCAGAACTGTGTACATGCTGCTGTTGTGTGCAGGACATTAGCATTAAAACGGAGCACTACAGTGAAGTTGTGGCTAAGGAGGAGCTGGTGTACCTGACGTCGGACTCCCCCAACGTGCTGGAAGAGCTGGACCAACACAAGGCCTATGTGATAGGGGGCCTGGTGGACCACAACCACCATAAGGTCTGTCGGGCTTCCGCAGCTGCAGTGCCGTGCTGGTTCTGAATCCTGCGTGTTGATTTGAGCTGCTCAGGTTTCTGTCTGTCTTGTTTGCAGGGGATCACCTTTGAGAGGGCGAAGGAGCTGGGGGTCGATCACGCCCAGCTTCCCCTGAGCAGTTTTGTGAAGATGAACAGTCGGAAGGTTCTGGCAGTCAACCACGGTAAGGTCTAGACTCGGACCACTGATATCAGTAGTTCCCAACTGTTCCTGGAGGTATGAAAAAGTTCTCCAGTCCAGAAACGCCTTCTGTTTTGGGGGTTAATGCCCAGTTTTCATTGCATCGTTGACTGGTTTTAGTTGTGATTGGCTGAGCGATGGTGTCCAATAATAACTCGGCAAGCTGGACTTGGCAGGTCTGAAAGCTCTGGATTGAAACCAAAAGCACAAATGCAAACATGTAATGAATGGATCAACAGCGTTTGTCTGCAAATGTTTGCATATCTGACTAATTAGCACGGAATCAACAGGTGATCTTAGTTATGGCTGCTGTCTGTGAGGAGGATGGCTAATTCTGCTTTGACGCTGTTGCTCCCACTCCTTATCTTTTGTTTTTTAAAGTGTTTGAGATCGTCCTGGCGTACCTGGAAACGTGCAGCTGGCAGGACGCCTTCTTCACCGTCCTGCCTCAGAGGAAAGGAGCCGTGGCTGTCGACCAGGACGGAACAGCTGCTCAGGAAAACGAGGAGGAAGACTCGGACTCGGACTCAAACCCCGACGCACCAGAGCGAACTGACACAACGGCCTGAGACTTGGTTCAAATGGACAACTTGAAAAGGAAGTTGAGTCATCTGATGTTATGGGATGACGCCTGGATATATTGATGCTGAGGCTATTTGCTAAAGAGTGATGTTTCTATTGACAAAACAACAAATTTCTTTCGCATTTCAAAATGCTTTTTTTATTTTTATTTTTTTTTTAAATATTTATTGAAAGTTTTACTTTGTTCCTGCTGTAATGGCTAATCGCTTAGTTAAAGAGCTAACAGAAAAAAAAAATTTCAGTTTTGCTACAATTTCTGACAGAATGTACAGTTATTACACTGAAGAAAATCATTTATACTTGACTTTGTATTTCTTTCTTTGTTTTCTTTTTGTTTTTTTTTTAAAGCTCAAAGCTGAAGCTGTCGGACCTGTGCTGCCAAACTGATAAAAAAGGACAAAAAAAAATCCCTTTAAACCAGGATAAAGTCAACACGTGACCACGAATATTACTGACCGAATATTATATACTGAATAATATATACTGAACGAATATTACTGACTTGCTGGTGTATTATGTCGTATAGCCACAATGTAAAGATGGAGGACGTGGATACATTCTATGAGCATTATATATAATGCAGACTATATAATTCTCATTCTGCTATGGGGAGAGTTTATATTTCAATATGTCTAATATTCATTTATAACCAAAAATGACATTCAAATGATTGAAGGAATCACGAATCGGTAGATACAAAGTTACTGCAGTTATTAGAGGATGTGCGGTGGTGGTACGGTGTGAGGCAGCTCGGACAGTCTTGGCCTGCACCGGATGCTGGAAGCGGCACAGGGTCAGATTTTGACTGGATAGACCACCCACATCTTACGTGAGCATGAGGGGCCCCAGGAAAGGTTGCAGCCACAGCACATCTGCAATGTGCAGTTGTAGATATTTAGTCCTTAATGTTGCACCTGTTCTGAAAATAATCTATGCTTCTGTTAAAGATGATCAAGATGAGAAGAGACTCTGGTGACGGCCTTAATTAACTGGGTGACGGCCTAAACGTGGCGAGTGCCGCAGATGACAGTGTGTCCGTGCGTCCTGTTGCGTCCTGTTACAGGGCCCCAGACCTGGAGGCTCACTGTGGGGCAGTTAGCAGGATGAGCTGCACATGTTTGGTCCTACTGTTTGCACCATTAAAGCACCGTATGACCTGAAATGATCCAAGTCCTAAAGGCAACACCTGCATTGTTACCTGGCCCTCAGGCCCCGCCTCATAAAGGGGCCCAGGCTCAAAGCTAGTTTTTAGGCCTCGTCTTAAACTTCAGCTTATACTTTGTTTACATGGTGCATCATTACCAAAACCTGATCAGTAATTAGTGCACAGAGTGTGTAGATACACTGGACAGTGCAGCTTCCTGTATGAAATGTTGTGACGTCACAGCGCTGCAGCAGGAAACACGTGATCAACTTCAATAAAGGCAGCAGGCTACAGGCGAAGTCAAATGCAACGGAAAGATATTTACGATCGTGCTACACGATGGGAGGGACCGGAAGCTGTAATATCCACGGTAACAAGGTATGGCGACGCTAAACCGGAAGACGTGCTACACAATGGGAGGGACCGGAAGTTGTAGTATCCATGGTAACAAGGTATGGCGACGCTAAACAGGAGGACTAACTTTATTCAGTGGAAGTTGCAGCTCGAATTGACAGAAGAGTCCAAATGTCCCGAAAAGCAGTGAAGGTGGTTGTCGAGCTGAAGTTCAGAGCGGTAAGAAGAGTCGTTCTCGTCATTAACACGTTCAGGGCTGGACTCTGCACCAGACTGACGAACCCCCTCAGATGGTCTGTCCTGTCGGCGGAGACGCGTTAATCAGAGTGGTGACAGGCAACGCAATCAAAGTTAGAGCTACTGTACCTCAGCACTGTTAAAAAGGAAAGGTTGCATCTAATTAATCCCTGATTTAATGCACCACTGGTTACAGTGGGACAGACCAGCTGAGTGGACTGGTTACAGTGGGACAGACCAGCTGAGTGGACTGGTTACAGTGGGACAGACCAGCTGAGTGGACTGGTTACAGCTGAGTGGACTGGTTACAGTGGGACAGACCAGCTGAGTGGACTGGTTACAGCTGAGTGGGCTGGTTACAGAGGGACAGACCAGCTGAGTGGACTGGTTACAGTGGGACAGACCAGCTGAGTGGACTGGTTACAGCTGAGTGGACTGGTTACAGAGGGACAGACCAGCTGAGTGGACTGGTTACAGTGGGACAGACCAGCTGAGTGGGCTGGTTACAGTGGGACAGACCAGCTGAGTGGACTGGTTACAGAGGGACAGACCAGCTGAGTGGACTGGTTACAGTGGGACAGACCAGCTGAGTGGACTGGTTACAGTGGGACAGACCAGCTGAGTGGACTGGTTACAGTGGGAC
The DNA here is from genome assembly GCA_036023855.1 of Gadopsis marmoratus. Lineage (NCBI taxonomy): Eukaryota > Metazoa > Chordata > Actinopteri > Centrarchiformes > Percichthyidae > Gadopsis > Gadopsis marmoratus. The sequence goes on from JAVQJF010010739.1 coordinate 15,560, forward strand.
AGACCAGCTGAGTGGGCTGGTTACAGCTGAGTGGACTGGTTACAGTGGGACAGGGAGCCAATGGGACCCTCCCAAACCCAAACCACCACCCTTCTGGCTACAGCCCTGCCACTCAAAGCCGTTGCTGTGGAGGTCACATGCCTGATAGTTGTAGGCCGAGTCATGTCATTCATTACATCTACAAACGATTATTAATGTGCGCAACCATGAACTAAAATGGTCCAATCAGTGAAAAAATACAGAATAATGACCACAAACATGAGATGGGACACTTTCAGTAAGGACGCCTGTGTTTCAGGTTTCTTCCAAACTTTATGGAAAATCTTTTTTAAAATGCAAACTGCCACGACTGGCTTTGCCTTGTTATTTGTGAGAGCCAGTTGACCCGACATAACCATTCAGCTTGGGAAGATGCATCAGAGTGTTATTATAACTTTTAACTTAAACTAGAAAAGGTTTTAGGTGGAAGAAAGTGCTTCAATGCATATCGAACTGCCTAAAAATCCCAATTCAAGCAGCACACTTGACTGAGAAGAGGTTTAATTAGCCACAAGCTGCTCAGCTGCTGTGTAAGACATTACTGTATTTATGAGTCCCGACTTCCAGGTCGTAGTTATGACAGACTTGGATCCTTCTGAAAGCTCTGCTGTATCCAAATTGGTGCTTAATAATACAGAAGCGGCTGAAAACCAACACTTATGGATGCCTCATACTGTATCAGCCAAAGTCCAAATGGAACCTTAATCCAAGCTGTTATGTTATCAATGCACACTATGTTAATCCTCACACGGCCACCTCTGCAGCCTCACGTGATAGCGCTCCATGTGGTTACCGTGGGAATCGTTCCGCCTTTTCCATCCATCCCATATGACGGTGAACGTGGCACGAAGCGACCGCCAGTCGATGATCCATGTAGAAGACACAGAAATGAAGGAGCAGCGTGGGTTAATGATTCGATTTTTCCAACCGTCAAGCGACTTCAGAGGGAAAAACATACTTTTGACTTTTGTCAGCCTCCACGAGCAGCGTGGAGAAAATGACTCCAGCACACATTTGACTTACAACCCCGTTTAATTGAGCTAATTTATGTCCCTCCACTGTTCTCAGGTTTCTTGTCCTGGAGTTCATCTGCCAGCCAGGGACGATATCTACCTCAGCATGTGCTTCATGGGCCAGTACCGTCGGTCCGAATGTCTCCCTGCCGTCTTTCCTCTGCTCTTTCACGAGAAGATGACCCTCGAAAAGGCAGGTCTTTACACATGATCCTTGTGGGGGAAAGACAGCGGTGCCGAAGTCAGGTTTGGATACTCTGAACGAGAAAAGTCACTCCAGTGTAATACGGGAAATGTGTTTTAGTTAGTTGGTTGAGAAATGCCGCTGCTGAATGGCGTGACTGTACAGTACTCACCACCAAGGATGGCATCTCCTGCAGAAATACTACCAACACATGGATGTTTTGTTTCTGTCCAGGTTTTCAGGCATGCAGTTGACCCTGGAGACATCGCTGTCATGCTGCAGTGTAAGTGTCAGTTGATAAACTGATGTGCTGGCATTCTCCCGTTCCTACGTGTTTCTCATACTTTAACTCATTTAATCCCAAACCTCTCAGCTATTTCTCTTCATAAATTACACTCTGAAGGTCAGTCTCAGGAAGGAACAGGCGATGGAAAGGTTAGCGCAACATACAGTGTCCCAACAAAATCAAATCCTCTCGTATTTTATTTAAAACACGAACGACTGAAATATTCAGTACGTACCAGATTTTTATGCTTCAACAGGAAATGTAAATTTATTGTCACAGTATTTTGCATATAGTACCACACACTGTGACAACATGGTGTTTTATACAGTGAGGTCTTAACATTGGGCAGCGTTGGTGTGGATTGTGCAGAGGTTTGTTTGGTATCGACGTTTCCTCCAACCTAAAAGACAAAAACAGGGCCCGGGTTTTAATCTGCCCCGTTAAAACAGCATGGCGACGACCGTCTCTGGCTCTTATCTTTGTGGCACCGCAGCGTTGTGGGTCTCTCACCTTGTAATGTTCAAGTAGCCTCTCAGGTTTCATCTTGATTATGTTCCCAACCTGACTTTTTACAATCTAGATTAATAAAAAGAATTTATACATAGAATGGATTCGTACGGAAGCCATCAGCCTCAGCCATCTCCATGGAAACGGAGCAAACTCCTTCCGCTGATGAAGACCATGAGATGTTGGGGAAAGTTATTAAGCGGACCTTTTGATGGCCTTCTTGACACACATGATTCTGTAGCTTTTTCTCAACCCGAAACCTTTTCTCTTCAGATGAGACGGTCAGAATTGAACTGGTGCAGCTGACTCCTCCAGGTGACGTAGTCATCCTTCTCTGCAGACACCTTCCTGCCTACACACACGAGAACATGGAAGCATTAACAGGATCAGAGGGACAAGTGTGTTTTTGTGTGTTTGCAGTGGGGGACACTCTGGCCTGCTTTGAGGAAGATGCTCGACGTTTCTTATTCCCAGAGCCCAAACTGGTTCCCTCCTTCTCTGGAGTGGATCGAGAGGTTCTGATGACCCGAGCGCCTCACTTTCCAGTAGGTCACGTTATCTTAAACTTGTGCAATAGTGTTGTCTATTCCCACCATGTTGCTTAAAGGCACCATGCGTAGCCTTTTCACATTACTAGACATTTATTCAGTGGCTATGAGCAAATCTCTGACCCAGACTTTTTGTTAGTCAGCCTCAGAGACAAATGATTACATTCTTGTTTGAAACACACTGAACCGTTGTCATCATGTCGGTATGTTTCTGTGTGCATTTCACCGTATGGTCTGCTGTTTCTGTGTCTGCACGAAACATGTAACTGTGTTTACAGCGTTCCTTCTCATGTGATTATGGTACAGATGTTTCCTCTCCTCTCTTTTTCCCAGGGTATCGCTCCAAGGTTGGAGTTTTCAAGCAAAACAGCCATCGTTGAGTGCTCAGCTGATGCAGAGATCAACATTTACCCCAATGTACCCATGGTAACAATGACATTATGTGGCTCACAATGTATGTAGATGATGCATAATAAGTCAAACTGCATCATGTCTGAGGCGGCCACATTAACTGCTCCAGATTTAATGTTTGTGAGCAGCAGACAGTCCACTCTCAGTGACTTTCATGAGTTCAGTGAATTCAAGGTGTGTTTTTAGCAATAATGATAACAAACGTTATTTATTTATCCAGCATTTTTAATATATAAAACACAAGATTAATGCGTCCATCCATTATCTCTAACCATTTATCCTGAGAGGATATCTACCGTTACATTAATAAAATAGTGAGACTATAATAGAGTAAAATAGAGTAAGCCCCCTTTTTATCCTATACTTGTTTCCATGCTGAATTAGCTGTTAGCATCAAGACAAAGGCTTAGAACACCCTTCCAAATCTCTGATGGGTTGGATAATTCCCTTGACCTGCAACTCAAAATTAATATTTGAATCAAATATAGTAACATCTGTGGTTCTAGCAGAGTGTTTGGCAGCTAGGAAGCCCAGCTGATGTTCTCTTTAAGCTGTAAATAGATTTGAGACATATGCGCTTTTGTTTCCAGAGGCCAGTGATAAAGAGGAACAGGAAACAGTCCAGCAGACCCAGGACCTGTTCTCCTCAGAGGAAACAACCTGAAACCCTTGGAAGGAGACGAGGTGGCAGCAGGGCGTACAGAGAGAGACACAGCAGCGCCAGATCCCAGTCCCTGTCCCCTCTGAGAGCTGGAAGCACCCAGCGTCTGGCCCGGCTCAGCCTGGGCTCTGCAGCTCCAGGCCCGACCAACTGGGACACAACCAGCACCTCCCAGCCTGTAAGCACACACACACACATACACAACACATCTTTATTTCATTCCCAGCCAGCAGATGGCAGCCACGAGCTAAGTCAGCTACATCTCCAGGCAGCAGCAGCTATTCTTACAGCACTGGGCTTTTACCTGGTGTATTCTTTAACTTGTATCTGATCCAAATATCACTCTCACCTCGCTCTTCTAACATGTTATGTAATGTTTCACCCGTCAGGAGGTTTGAGAGTCAGTCGTACAGAATGTCACAGAAAGATGTGGTTGTGTAATGATAGCAAGGTGTGAGTGTCAACCACCATGTGAACCTATTTATCTTATGTAACCGTTGATCAGCCCTCTGTCTTTGCCCGTCTGCCTTGAACTCGTCTTCATTTTCACGGACTCTTTAGTTACTGGTCACTACATGTCATAGGCTTCGGCATAGGCTGCCCGGAGTGGTGCTGTACATGTCGTAGAACAGTTTTAATATATAAAAACGCAAGTGGATTTTTTTTTTTAAAGACAGGTTAGATAATACACTACCACCCAAAAAGATGCCCACATTCATCATTTTATCAGCCAGCAGGACAGATGCTATCAGGCTCTTTTGTGTCTAGTCAGACATTTGACTATATATCTGTCTAGGGTTTGATACCGTAGCTACGGGTCATACCAGAACACGTAGCTCTAGAACAGCAAATAAACAGAGTGTACTGAGCTGAACATGGGTGCAAAAATTAACCTTTTTCTTCTTAAGAAGAAGACTGTGTTACTTCTTTCAAGAGTTTCATAGCCTCACTCTAAAGTTATACAGTTGATGATTTTGTTGTAGCGTCAGATTGCGTCACTTTCCTCCCGTTTTGGTGTTTTGACCTCTGCGTTGCTTTGAGGGATTTTAGGCATCGATTGTTGGCGTTGTGTAGGGAGCTGAATACCAGTACTAAAATTAGAGGATGTCTACTCAGAATAATTTAGGGTATGTCGTTTACGCTGCTCGCCATTGCTAATTATCATCATGTGTTAGCCTCTAACATACACTTATCTCTTTCCTATTTTCTTATCACAATAAAATGGCCCAACCTCTTTGCCAACACGGCCACAGCCCTGGTTGACCTGCAGGCCTGCTCACTGTGTCATCGTTCTCCTGTGTGTAGGTGCTGTGTTCGTGGCCCGGAGCCCGTCGATCCGCCTCGCCCCACCACTCTGCAGGGTGTACCAACGCCTCTTCACCTTTGACCAGGTTTTCATCCGCAGGTACAAATCTTCTTATCTGCCTTGCTGCTACTAAACATGGCTTACAGACTGAAACAACTTACCGTAACAGCGAGTACAATGTACTTTTATCGATATCCTGCTGTGGTGACGTGACCTACTTCACTCTAACAAGCTGTTAGTCTGATGATTAAAACCTACGTACAGTTACATACAGTACTGGAACCTTCTGAAATGCTCATCTCCCCTCCTTTCGCTGTTTTAGTGAGATATTCTCCAACCGGCAGAAGAAAATCTTTATCCAATGGTTTGGTAGGAACAATTTATTCCCTCTTCTTTGGCCTCTTAGACAGTATGTTATGGGGTAAATCAGAGATGGTCCTAATTCACAACAGAAGCATTATAGGAATAGTTGCAATAGTTTGTGTGCTCAGTACAAAGCTGGAGTCAGGACGTGGTTAGCCTAGCTTAGCATAAAGAGTGGAAGCAGGGGGAAACAGCTAGCCGGATGCTGTCCAAAGTTTAACCACATCTTGACTCCAGCTCCGTACTTAATGTCACAGACACAAGATAAGAAGGTGCATAAGTGTATTTCCCAACATGTTAAACTATTCCTAAACGGCACAACCTGGGACTACAGGATTGGAACCTGTGACTCCCAAATTAACTGACAGTTACAGAAAAGCTAAGTTTTAAATTACAATCAGAAAAATGTTGATTTGCTATCTGCGACTCTTCAAACATGTGTCTAAATATAGCCTACGTTTAGAGAGTGAAATGAATCATCTGCAGAGGTGCAGATGCACTAATGGGATGGTTATCTGAAAGAAACTAATAGAAAGTAACCCCTCTCTCCTTCCATTGGCAGGATGCAGGAATATCAGAAGACAGCTCCAGCTCTTCAGAAACACATGACCTCCTTGACTGCCACCAAGGTCCTGAGCCTTCAGGGCTGTGGGGGTCTTACAGGGAACAGGCCAGGCACAGCAGGTCATTTTCAGTATAGACACTCGTAGTATAATCACGCCTCTCACTACAAAAGGTAGGGAATACGATCCAAAAATATCAAAACCATAATTTACGCTTTGCCAAGCTAAAAGCATGCCGTGTTGAAATAAGCTTTGGGGCTGTTGGAAGATGCACGTCTTCGTGCTAAGCTTGCCACGTCACGGACTGACAGCATCTCTGTAATAGCTGCACACTTCTCATTTGAGTTTGACCACTGGAATGTTAATTTTTCAAGCCAGTAATGACTAATGACTATTAGCATGTTCAGGTCTCAGTCCAGCTCTCACAGAGACTGGGAAGAGGTGCAGGAGCGTGTTCGGGGACTCCTTACGACACCGAAAGCTGTACGCCGACTTGTCTATGTAAGTAATATATAACATTACATGCTACAGCATATTAGATGTCACCGCAACAGTGTGTGTTCCAGTCTGGTGTTAGAATTGTTGCCATTTTTACAGAATGCAGTTGTAAATAGTTGGGCAATAGGAATGTCAGCGTCTTTTTGCCCTTACTGGCCACTCCTCGTTTCACTGGGTTGTTTCCATATAAGGCAATCCAAATAAGAGTTGCATTTTAAACTTATTCCCCATTAAAAAAATTATTTTTTTATCTTATTTTTAACTAAAATGGCCCTTATTAGTGGCTGGTCTTTATTTACTCTTGCTGGCTTGTATTTGAAAATGTAAAATTTTGCCAAGTGGACTAGTCTCTCCTTTGCAGTGTAAACTTGTCCCTGGGAGTTTGAGCACAAGTTTGTTACTTTAATGCATAAAATTCTCCAGGAAACATACAACAATGTAAGAGAATATGACAGTTATTGTCCTTTAGGGGGCCACACACTCCGAGGTAGACGAGGTCTTAGCGCGGAGGTCCATCTCTCCAGGTCCACCGTGATGACCTGGCCAGGCTCCGGAAAGGTGAGGTGTCTTGCTCTGTGTCTCCCATCAGTTTCACCTCTCACTTTATAAAGTGCTGCTTCTTTCTTTCCTGATTACGCAGTTGTTGTATGTCAAACCACTCTTTCTATGTAAAAGGCAGCACATTTTTTTTAAATCATTTTATCAAAAATCATTTTTATCAATAAATTGTTCGATCAGATTTTATGCTGCTCTTGGCCCGAGTAGTTCATTGTGAAGTAGCACACATATTTAAAATGTACAAAGTCAATTCATTACAAATATTTTCAAAGTCAGTTGACTTTGTTAAAGGCTTTATACAATATTTTACATTAGTACAGATTTTAAAAATGTGCCTGATACGGTCGACACAGACGGGGTTCGAGTGGATAAGAAGAAAGGTTTATTGGCAGGGTGAGCGGCTGATGATGCACGGCAGAGCAGGAATAAAGGCCGGATGTGAATGTGGCTGATGAAGCTAGCTTTGGATCTAGAGCCAGGCAGGCAAATGGACAAAAACTTGAATACACAATTCAAGGGGCCTGCCTTGACCTTTGACCTTTCATTGCGGCAGAATCAACGATCTGGCGATGAGTGGATGAAAGACCAGAGCAGATGCACACTGTTGTGTAGATGTCTGGCAGGTGAGCTGAATGCTGTAGTCAGTAGGGAGCTGGGCGAGTGCCAGGGGGACGCCCATAGGGTGCCGAGTGCATAGGGAAGAAAGGACTCGAGGGTAAATACTGGTGGCTCACCGTGACAGGGCCAATTTAAATTGAATTCAATAAGTCTTTAAAAATCCTCTCTGTTGTTGTAACAGAAAGAGCGGGAGAACCTTCCCTTCTGCAAAAAAGCTGCAAAACAAGCCCACAGTCGTATTTCTGTTACATGTGTGTGATGTCAGATATCTGTCTTTTTCCTCTCCTTTAGGGAATGAGACCATCACCATGCCAACAAAGTCTTCAGATGTGAAGACTGTCCTGATGTGTGTGTGTGTGTGTGTGTAAACAGAGAGGCATTTCACTGCAGTGGTTTGGTAGTTGTCTGCACGCCTTGTATTGCTGACTGGAAAGATTTCATGTGTTTTATGTTAAAATAAACCTTTTAGAATTGAAACTTGTTGCCAGGAGACAGAGGTGCGAGTTTGACGTCACATGTCCCTCTCCCCTTAATCTATCAGGCCGACATTGCCGAGTCCTCAGGTAAATCAACCAAAGGCCATTAAAAGCAAATTGTGTCTATGGCGATGCAGCTCTGTGTGAACTACTGCCATATATCAGAGAAATAGCTGCTCACTATGAGTGTGAGGCATTAAGCACCAGCTCTATAAGGAACATTGTGAGCTATTGCAGAATGGCTGCTGAAACAGAACTCTGCTTTGGTGTAATAAGCAGTCCAGCTATAGGCCTTAGTGACAGTCCAGATGTATTATTTTGTCGTTCATTTTCCTTGGTCATTTTTAACAGAAGTCTTTAAGTAACTATCAGGGGCTGCTGCCTCCAAAGACAGGAAAGGCGTTAGGATACTACAGCTTACAGCAGTTTTTCAATGGTCTGGGGTCGGCCGCGCCACGCCGAGCTGTGATGATACGCGTTTCCATTATAGCCTCACAGCAGGACGTAGCCACGCCATGCTGCTGTGGTCCTGCCTGTTAACGGCGCCGTCGCCGTCGCAGCTAATGGACTGGCTCAGGTGCTGTATCATCACGGTCATTGGATTGGCTTAAAAGTGTGTCACACGTGGGGTGAGCAAGGTAGGGTTTGCAAGGTGAGCGAGGTTTTACCGCGTTGTATTGCAACAACCTGCACCTGCTCTCGCCTCTTCGTGGCATGGCCCGACTAACCCCCCCCACACGACAGAAAAACTCTTTTAGGCCCATTTCATGTAACTGAAAAGGTGAAGTCTTTGAAGGACTAAAGGCTAATAGGCCAAACCTGCGCCTCCTCCCCAGGAGCCATAATCAAACTGAGACCAAAACTTAAGGTCTCACTATGCTTCTAATGAACTACTTCACACGAAATTTCATCCAACGGTGTCTAATGGCAAAAGTGTTTATATGTGCTCCAAATGGCCACATGAGGCAGAACAAAAATCGTGCTGTCATAGAGGCGCCAGATAAGATAAATGATATAAATGGGGATAACGGTGCACAATGTCGGACAGTGATTCAAGTAGTTGTGTGAAGAACGACAAATAAGAGCTTGAGAGAGGAGTTTAAACCCTGCGTTGTCGTGTGGTAGGTCTTAACAAAGAACCTTGAGTTGGGATTGTTTTGTCAAACTAGTTTTTCCACAGTCTACAATGAACTGCTTAACAGATCAGCCAACTTGGACAAGAAGTCACAAACATCTGAAACAGAAGAACCTGTGAAGTGGAATTATGTTCCCACAGTGGCTGAATAGTTCTTGTTTCAAGAAGTAAGCCGTGTCATAACTTAGCACCTGAACAACTCAGTTCACAGTATTCGTTTAAAGAAAATGTCTGCTAAATGTTTTCTGACGCACGGACATGGAGACAGAGTAAGACAAGAGACAGATTGAAGAGCCAGCACCTCTCTGTCTAGTCAGCAGCAGCGTTCTGCGATAGATAGCTTCATTGTGACTATCGTGTGGAAAACAATAGCAAGGTGGTGAAGGAAGGAAGGCTGAGCAGCTCAAACACTGTGTTCGCTGCGGGCTAATACTTCATGTCTGGAAGGAAGGCCTCATTATAAATACGCCCTGCTGGGGAGATAACGACACAACTGGTTGGCATTACTTTGCGTTACATAGTCAATGTAGATCAAGCTTCGGCCAAGCTTCAGTAAATACGTTTGCTTTGAAATCACCTGGGTCTCCGACTTTTCTTCAGCACAACAACATCATCTTTCCATCACAGTGACCATGGACAGGCAAGCTCATTGTCCTTGTCATGGTGGATAAGGTTAGTAGCTGCCAACAGTTAAAACAATAGAATCAGACAAAAAATTAGCAATGTTCTTTTATTTGCTTGCAGTTACACATAATGTTGTACATGTTGATTCACATACTGTAGGTACTCAGGTACTCAGCTCTGTACAGAGAAGGGGTTGGTTGATGCCAGTGTGCTTTTTGAAATATACAATACAACCTGGTTTGCGAGTGCTTATCTACATGTCGTCTCTGATGAAACAAGCACCTTCATTCACCCAAGTTTTATTTCAAATATGGCCCTTTTGGCAGCGTGGGGACGACTAAAGTCGAGACACTGAGACTTAGACTGCATTCCAGACACAATGTCATTTGGAAAGTTGGACCGCCTGGGGGGGAAGTAATGCAACGACCCTTCAACATGAAGCTCAGATATGTTATCCCCAAGGATGTAGTGATGTGAAATAACACTAAACCTGACGGCACTCTGTAAACACCATTACGTTATTGAACATTTTTATTATTCTGAAAATAGACAAAGTTTGATTTTCCAACACTCCATGACCGCTACCAAACATCTGCACAATACTTGGTTATGGATGAAGCTGCAAGGTGAAGTAGCATTGGCAGTTGCCATTTTTTTCTACGCTAGGTAGCTACTAACAATGCAAAGTATTAACACGTTAGCTGTTGCTTCAGGAGCAGTATTTTACACAAGCAGAGACAATATCTCGTGTGATTCTTCTGTAATATTTCCAATTTGAACCACTGAAACTAGCGCGACTAAGAGTATTGTTTGCAGTTGCTCAGTTTCTACGGCAACCCGGCTACTAACATTATTAAATATGGCCACATTTGCTGTTTTTCTGGGTGCAGTGATTTACAGAAATTAATGAAAATCTCGCAGGTATTTCTTACGTGATTGTTTTTTTTTTCCAAGCTGGGCCACTACAATTATTTTTCCGACCTCCAACTTCAAACGGAACACATCGATGCAGTATGATATTGTGCTGTGGACTGCGCTCGTAGATTAATTTCTACCACAATCTGAGGAACAAACTATTAAGTAGAACCTTGTAGTTTAGCGGTCTCATAATGAATGTAGGTTATATTGATCTGCTTAGTCTGTTGTTCTAGACTACATACCGTGATTAGCGTGTGATGGATAACATGAGTGTCATTGAGTTGTGTTTATTATTTAGATTATTGTATTTTCTGCCAGGAGATTGGAAAGGTATATATCAAATTCTAGCAACGGTGGGAAGTAAACCAAGCTAAAAATGGAGCACTTCACCAACCCAGAAACAATGATACTGATTATCATGCTGGGAACAGTGATTATGGGCAGACATTTTAGAAAAAAGCGCAAGACCACAAGCATCAATTAACAGTGCAGCCAGGGATTATTAGCATAAGTACAGACATTTGTATCTTTTGTGGCATTTGCATCAAAGCCGTCAACCGTCATTGATATTCTAAGGATGGTCCGTCTTTGACAACACACTGATTATTGCCATCATCAGGCCCACGTTCATTACATTAAAATGTAATGACTAGATTGGCATAAAATTAACTAAGAACATCGTTGCTCCCCTGAAGATGAACCCTTCTGCCTTTCCTATTGCACCGTCCTCGGCCCAAATGTCAGCTTTGTACAAAAGATATGGCGTAGAATTACATTTAGGCAGTCGATAATTATCTTAATTATTAATCTGTGAGTTAATTCTTTGATTAAACGTCTAGCAGCAAATCCTGACATTTCAGAGGTCGGAGCCGGAAACGGGTTTCGCCTGAAAAGTGTCTAAAATGTACAACTTAAATATGAATCAATAATTTTCCTGTCTATCAGCAAATTGATCAGATGACTAGAGCACATTTATGCTCCCAAGGTGATGAACCTTTTTGATTTGAATGGCCTCACATTGCTGCCTTTAAGGGCCCGGAGCCCAGGTTCAAACATGTCGCCTTGTTTATGTCTATGCTGTGTTCTAGCAGTGGGCGCGTTGAGTTGAGGTCTGAGTTGCCTTTCAGCCACAATTGTCTGCACCCACGTTTAGCTAGTGAGAAGCTGACGAGGCTTCTCGAGGCTGGAAGTAACAAAAGCACGCTGTTGCACCTTGTCTTGTACTTTCCCTGTGGCAGCAGTTCCCGAACGTCCTTTGCACCGCAGACCGTTTATTTTATATTGACAACATTGTTGCAGAGCAGCTAATTAGGGCAGAGGGCGGTGTCACGATGGAAATAATAAAGGTGTAACGTTTGATTATTATAACACACGTTAGGTACTGTACGTTCACTACCTTCCCCTCTGAACACCTCAAGATCTCTCAAACGCTCAAACGTTTTTGCTTATTCATGATCGCTAGCTAGTTGCAAAAGTAACACAAACGGGGCACCGTCGGACTGAGTAGATATGTTGGTGATGGCAGGCAGATTAACTCATGTACTGACGACCTACTTCCAGTAGTTCAAAATCACTATGCGGTTATCGTGGCCTCAACCTTGGAACCCATCGAGTCTGACGTCGATTTAGCCTCTGGGGGCAACGGCTAATGTATCGTAGCTTCCGGTGTTGGTGATTAACAATCTCGCAACCCATCCGCTATCGTCTGATGATGATTTGAATGAAGATACATTTCAAAAAGCTAATCTGTAGGGTTCCGTGACTGATGAAGAGCTAAATTGTCATCAGGCGAAAGCCGATGGGTTCTGAGGTTGCATTTCGGCTAACACGTTCCGCTTCTTTTGGAAGTAGGGGGAAACAGCAGGAAATACACCCACCACCACCTCCGTAGTTCATTAATGAACATGTATCTCATTTATTTAATTTGTTCACAAATGGAAATGTAGAAAGGTTTTGGTGGATGTATTTGGACTAAGCTGTGTTAGCTGTTTGCCTTTACAAAAACCCAATCTAACCTCCTCCTGACTGTAGCTCCGTACTTAATGCACAGACATTATATATTCATCTTTACATCACTTTCATGTCTCATTTGATAAAAAGTACTTAAAAAGATACACTTATTGACACGTAATTCCAGTATGTGACCATGCTGCCTAAACACAGGTACTATTTATGATCATTATACTTTGCAATGAATCAATGAATGTTGGTTCTGAAAAGAATGTCCACAGATTTCACAGTGTTCAATGACTTCATAAGCCTTTGTTAACCATTTCCAGTCTCTGTAATGTCTCCATAAAAAACTCAGTCTGCAGCCAGCGATTAGCATTTCTTTAACATATTGCTTCATGCAACTTGGTGAAAAACCTCTTTATATGTTTGGCACAGTTTAAATATACAGATAGATGTTCAAGCAGTGCATTACAGCCACACAAAAAAGATCATTCAAGACATTTTAAAGAATAAATGTCTAATCAAGGACTAAATAAAGGTAGTTTCAAATTCCGGTCACTGTTTTGTTTTCGCTTGTGTTAAATTTATATTTTTTCTATTTGCAAAATACACACACACACACACACACACACCTCAGAAACATACGAAAAGAATGTCCTCGTACACACACACACACACACACACACACACAGCTCTTCCCTTGAGTGCATCTTTGCAATAAAGAACACGCTCGTATTCAAAAGAAAACTGACTTTTCTTAGTCTTGGCACAATTTGAGTGTAAGAAGGAAGCACTTTAATCTAGTCATGGTTATAAATGTCCAACATGAAGGGTGATCATCTTGGATAAGCTTAACGGAGGCTGCTATTGCTGATGTTTGAGCTTGGATGGGTCTGGTTCGATAGTTTACCTCTCTCGTCATGGTGCTGATACATGATGGAAGGTTTCCGTTTTACATCCATAGCAGCATGGCACTTTCACTGCTCCTGAGCCAGCCAGAGGCTAAAACTGGGAGGTTTCAGTGAAGGAGATTGCATCTGTCTTGTCGACGGTGAAGCCTCCGTTGACGTAAGATTTCTTCTCGCACTCTTCGTCATCCAGAGTGGCTTCTAGAGCGAAGGGGTTGGCGACGTCCACGTCTGATGTCAGATCCATCCTCTCCAGTTCCCTCCTGGAAAGTTTCTGGACGATTCCGGCTCCGTAAGCATCGCCAAGAACGTTGATCATAGTACGGAACCGGTCCCTGGAACACACCACTCACAGTCAGTCTGCAGCATTGCTCTTAAGTAAGAATTCAAACTCTTCAGTAGGAAAGGTAGGGAAAACAGTCCGTCAGATAAACTTACAGCAGCCAGTCCACAGCGACAATTAGAGTGACATCACTTGCAGGTAATCCGACAGCTGTTAAGACGATCACCATGGTGACAAGCCCAGCATTGGGGACTCCTGCTGCTCCAACACTAGCAACTGTTGCTGTTATACTGAGACAGACAGACACAATGTTATAAATATTCTTCATAATAACATGCAGAAATCAAATGTTAAAGCTACATCTGAGAAATAATTGGCCCCGAGAGGTAAGTGAAATACTCAAGACCGTCAGTTAACTAAGTGTGAGCAAGACAAAGTGTTGCAGTATGATTAATAATAATACTACAAAGGACACAATATCTTCATTGTAAATCAATAAATAAATACATAATAAACTATATCAAATTAAGCGAGAGACCTAACTGCAGACAAAATGGCAGATATCTGCAACTGACGTTTCTCAGTAGCAGACATTGGCCTTCATGTTGTCTATCAAACTTTAATATATCAAAGAATCCAGCGAGCGTAGGTATACTGATGCGATGAGAAAATACATTTGAGTGCCAAGTGGCTCCAAGAATTTATCAATTTCTGTCTTCTTTCTTGAGCCAAAATAACGGGATTTCAGCGATTCATTTAAACTCAGGATTAATTTACACAAATGTTTTTCAAGTGTTCACATGACCTGCAACAATGAGACAAAAAAATGTATAATGTTAAATGCTTAACTAAATTTAATGGACTATTATCTGTAAAGTACTGCTGCCTTTTCTGCCAGAAGAACCGAGAGGACGTAAAAAAATAACTAAGTACTTATATTGGCCCATTTTTACAGTTGCAAACTACTCAAAGGTAAAATATTGTTAATAGCCTTTAAGAGAGTCGATTGACTTTTAAAATATATTTCTAATGAATAAATTAAAAAAATTAAATCCGTGTGCTACATAATGGGAACAAAAATGACCAACTTCTGCTGCTGAGGTCAGTGATGTCCTGTCAACTGTGGACATGTCTCTTGCGGAGCTCTGCCATCTTGTCTGCAGCTAGATACTCTTGAATTAAGCTGTAATTTTAGCTTTACAGAGGGCACCTCAACACATACAGATGTGCGGGTCCTCCCAAAAAAAAAAAAAAGCTGACCTGACAGCTGACAGGTTTACATTTAATTAACAAAGCCGTCTAAGTGCCACGCAAACTATTACTGTTGTCTGTCAGGAGCAAAGGCACAACTTGCATGGCTTTGTTGTAGAGCCTCAAAACGTAGGGCAAACATAGGGAGGAGGTTCGGGTGGATGGATGAGTTGGCAGTCAACTTTGTTTTCTTTTAATCATGAACACGATTGTTACCCAACTTTAACCAGGTAGACTTTTAAACCCAAACCACAATCTTAGCGCGGCCGTTTTGTGACGTAGTGAGAGGCCGGGTCATCGCCGGCCCGCTGGCTGCTGCAGGGACTACAAGGCATCATGGAGAGGAACTACAGATCCCAGGAGCAGCGGGGACACCATGACGCTCAGCTGGCTGCCACTGATGAGAGGAGCTGTGTTAAAAGGGTTTGAATGAGAACAAAGGAGAAGGAGATGTTGGGAGAAGGCCGAGGACGATCGACTAAGGTAAGGTGTTTTTTTGTTACGTCCTGCTGCTTGACAGCCGTTTGTACAGAGTGTACGGAGAAGGGTTGAAATATACCAGTTTTGACTTTAACAGCTGAGTCAGAGTGATCACCGCGCACGTTCACCACAGCCGAAGCATTCAGCTGACTGGGTCCACCTCTCACCACGTCACAGCTTATTCTTGACCTCGGTACAAAATCTCAAGGTCAATTTACCAGCGTTTACAGACCTTACAACAGCATCACATGGTCTTCATCAGCGGTAGATTAAACATCATCATCTGCTGATGAAGATCATGAGATGCAGTTGAGATCTCTGAAAGCAAGTGGGCCTTGAGTAAAGACCTTGAACTTTGATGGAGACTCTCCATGACAACAGTTGCTGCTGATGGAGGTTTACAGTTCCAAAAAAGCTATTGAGTGGACCGTGGGACCTTAGGATTTTGGGTTTTGTTTGGATCAAACTTGACAAAGTGGCTATAATCAAGTGCATCTTGTACCTGAGCGAGAACCTGTTGCCTTCAGTATTTTATGTTTTCCGGATGAGGTACGATTGGAGTCAGCAAGAAATTTCAAACCTTGGACAACAGCAGTAGTATTTTATAGTGTCACAGGTTGTATTTTATGGTATCATAATCTGCAGCTAGAAGTGCCCCTGAGCAACTATGATCCACCTGATAGTAACAATCTGGCCCACATCCAGAGCGTAGTCATTCAGCTGAGCGATGAAGATGGCAGCCACCGCCTCGTAGAGCGCCGTGCCGTCCATGTTAATGGTGGCACCCACTGGGAGGACGAAGCGGGTGATCCGCTTGTCGATGCGATTGTTCTCCTCGGCACATCGGAAGGTGACGGGCAGGGTGGCAGAGCTGGAAGACAGGACAGTGGTTGGCTTTAGTCCTGTGACCTTATGGGTCTTGCATCATAAACATGAAAATGTGTAATTTCCTGTGGTCCTAACATTAAATATATACCTATAAGTTGCTTAAGTTACCGTGTTAAATTATACAGAATATGATTTGTCTTTACAAGTAGTGCGAGGAGCTCAGTGGATTCTGACCTGGAGGAGATCATGAGTGCCGTCACCAGGGCCTGAGCCATTCCCAGCGTGAAGGTATACGGGTTCTTCCTCACAATGACGAAGAAGATCAGTGGCAGGCAGATGGTGGCGTGGATAGCTAGACTGCGAGAGAAAACAGACATTAATATAGAGCAACGTACTTGAAGGGAATTGGTATATACTGCATGCATAATATTAGACTATTAGAGAAATAGGTACATCTCCATAATCACAAGACAAAAAAAAAAACTTTTTTATCAGTATAGTCTGAGTAATGTGATCTTATTGTTTTCCAACAGATATATTATGTATCACCTATTATATATTTATTGTTTTCAAGGCCTGAACTATTACTCCATTTGCTTGTATTCAAATCAAAGTGAAAAGCTGCAGCAGAATATTGTTACTCAAAAATAAAACTATCTGTTAAATTGCACAATGCACAATTATCATAGTTACTGGGAAACAATTTATTAATAATGACTTTTCACATGACAGACATGCATGTGTTTAAGTGAGATAAGAACATGAAGTACATGCTTTTTAATTTACACTGCATTACAGTGGACTCTTTTTTAAGTGACAGCTGGTAGATTATGCTCTAAATCATAATCACATGTAATTATTAATCCCAGACGTGTTACGCTTTTCTACATTGGAAAATTTTGACTTCCAACTATGTAAATAGTGTGTTTAAATGTCAGAGGGTAGACTTTGTCACAGTGAAGATTTGAGTTATAATGTGATCAATGTCTGTAATTTGGCTACGGTTCAGCACTTAAGCCCTTACGACCAAAGCACCAATGACCACGGCCTACAAAGTGATGATGGCCCTTGAATTAAAGGAGTACAAGCTCAAATATCAGTTGATTTGCACATTTGGAGAGATTTAACTTTGCTTTGACAATAAAGTATTTTCCTGTTGATCATTTCAAAAACTCTTAATTACATCTGCTGTGATCCGTAGTCGTTAAGCAATAATTCATGAAAAAGTTTTTTATAGGCCAGGCCAAGAAGCCTATAAAAAACTTCAAGTGTGAACATTGCGTGCACATGCCATCGCAGGAGTGCTCGGAGCCTCGGCCTAAACCTGTGACCTAACTGGAAGAAATTTACTGTACGGTCTTTAATGGTGTCACTTAGATTTAGAGCCACGAGCAAAGCTTTAATAACTGCATCTGCAGGTTGAGCAGTTTTAAATGTCCTTGGCCCTTATCAGTGCCTACACAGAGCGCCGCTTTTTACTGTATCACTGGAGGGAGAACTGGCCCAAATGCCAACCATAAATCCCAGTGTCTGGAACAGGTGGATACAGAGTAATGGGACAGCTTACCCACTCAGCACCGTCACCATATAAAGACCCATCTTCCTGAAGATCTCCCAGTCTTCCACCTCGATGATCTTAGCAGCAATTAGGAACAGGATGCCTACTGGCATGTAGCTGTAAAAACACAGTTTGTATATCTTGGGGTTACATACTTTTGGACCATGTCGAATCCAAATGTGTTACAAGTAGCTACAAAAATCCTGGCGGGAAGAGGGAAAGAGAGACATAGCGTGGTTAAAACATTCAGTCAGTAATAGGCAGTGTTGGGGAAGCTACTTTGAGACTGCAGCTGGTGAAGTTACAGCGTTACTGTTCCCAAGGTCAAGAGCATTCAAGTTAAAGCAAAAGTACATTTGTATAGTAGTCCAATTTTTAAAAACTGAAAGTATGATTATCAGTTCGCCGCGTAGCTTTGTCGTCCCTTTGGAAGGCTGGGTCAGTCTTTTATACATACCACATAATGATCTGGACCAGTTTCATGGTTGCCTCATTTAGGGCATCAAAAAACTCCAGGAGGATGCGGCCCTTTTCACCCATCTTCCCGATGACGAGGCCAAAGGCAACACAGAACACAATAAGCCCCAATACGTTGATTCCATCTGAATATGTCCCGATGATTTGATAGTCCCTGGTTATATTCTGCCAAGACAGGAAACAAGAAGGCGATTCATTCAGCTAACCAAGACCAGGCCAGGAAGCTGCTTTCACAACCACATTAGCTTACTCTAAAGACCCATTGATGAGCTGTGCAAATGCTCTCTACAGGATCACAGCCCAATGACCCACGGCTACTTATGACTCATTATTCGGCCTTCTGATGCATTTAGATCAGAGGCAGGTTGCCAGGTGCAAAAACATGAAACGTAAAGTGCAGCAGACACACTGTTGTCATGTAAAGATCAAAACCCCAACGATTGTGTTCATGGATGTTCCCAACAGAATACCTGGTGAACTCTGGTGCAAGTGTAGCTTTACTTGCTTGACAAACAAGACAATCCATCCAAAGCATTAAGATACTGACTGATCTAGATGAACAGAACAAAGTAATGTGCACACATACCTCTACTGCCGCCATGACAGTAGTTGCGAGAGGTGGAATTGTGGTGGGGGGGGTGGTGATGTTGCCTGAAACCTTCGGAGGGTCCAGCTCTTTGCGCTTGGTCTTGTACTAGAGTGTAATTGGTCACATTTCACAACTTCAGAGTTATTTTCACATGGCTAAATACTATGTGCTCACCACATCCTGATGTAGGTTTAAATGACACTTTAAACACGTGCAGAAAGTGGACAGGAATGAATGACGGCTGTGCAAAAGCCTCTTACCTGCTGAAAGCAAGCCTGCACCAGATTTTCTGGAAACATGTTTCTGTTGATTGGACAAGACAAGGTTTGTGTGAAGAGATGTGATTTAATAATAATAATAATAAACTTTATTTATATAGCACCATTCATACAAGAAATGCAGTTCAAAGCAATAAAGAAATTAAATGCAGCAAGTGCTTCACAGAAGAGAAGGCCATAAAATAAAGTGCAGTTAAGAGAAATTAAACTTTAACAGAACATTTGAACTTGGTATGGTTGTTGGTGTCAGACTGGCTGGTCTGAGTATTTCAGAAACTGCTGATCTACCACAATTATCATGCAGAGAATGGTCCGAAAGGAGAAACTATCCAGTGAGTGGCAGTTCTGTGGGTGAAAATGCCTTGTTGTTGCCAGAGGTGAGAGGAGAATGACCAGGCAGGTTCGATCTAATAGAAAGGCAACAGTAACTCAAATGACTACTTGTTACAACCGAGGTCTGCAGAACCTTGAAGAAGAAGACCACACCGGTGCCACTCCTGTCAGCTAAGAACAGGAAACTGATGCTACAATTCGCACCGGCTCACCAAAATTGGACAATAGAAGGTTGGAAAAACGTTGCCAGGTCTGATGAGCCTCGATTTCTGCTGCGGCATTCAGATGGTAGGGTCAGAATTTGGCCTAAACAACATGAAAGCATGGATCCATCCTGCCTTGTATCAACGGTTCAGGCTGGTGGTGGTGGTGAAATGATGTGGGGGATATTTTTTGGCACAATTTGGGCCCGTTGGTACCAATTGAGCATCATTTAAACACCACAGCCTACCTGAGTATTGTTGTTGACCATGTCCATCCCTTTATGACCACAGTGTACCCATCTTCTGATGGCTACTTCCAGCAGGATAATGCACCATGTCACAAAGCTCAAACCATCTCAGACTGGTTTCTTGAACATGACAGTGAGTTCACTGTGCTCAACTGGCCTCCCACTCCAATAGAGCACCTTTGGGATGTGGTGGAACGGGAGATTTGCATCATGGATGTGCAGCCGACAAGATCTGCAGCAACTGAGTGATGCTATCGTGTCAATATGGACCAAAATCTCTGAGGACTGTTTCCAGCACCTTGTTGAGTCTATGCCACAAAGAATTAAGGCACTTCTGAAGGCAAAAGGGGGTCCAACCCGATACTAGCAAGGTGTACCTAATAAAGTGGCCGGTGAGTGTAGTTTGTTTAAAGCATGAAGACAGAATAGAGGTGACATATGATTAATGACCGATCGAAAGGATTTAAATTTTAGACTATCAGGGAAAGACCTATGGCTGCAGTACATCTGACTGTGTGGGCGATTCATCGTTATCACCTTAGGAGGTCCAAGAGCGTGTCGACTGTTGTGACGTTGGGTGTGGTACCGGCTCTGTCGATGTGATCAGCTGTCTGAGAGACTCCCGGTTTGATGGTCATCACCAAAATAATGCCTGCAGAGGATGACACCGGTCAGTGTGCTGTGATGAAACTACAGCTGGGTCTCATATCAGCCACCACTTTTACATAACACAATGTGAACGAGTTAAAGCAACTGAAATACACAGGAGAGTTTAAGAACAGTGTTGCTGGGAACTAGAGATGTGAAGAGGAGGGAAAATATCAACTCACCAAGAATAACTGCAATGATTGTTGTTGAGAAGTAATAAACAACAGCTCGCAGACCTATCTTCCCTGATACCTCGGAGTCCAGGGCTGCAACACCTGTGGACACAAAGCACCGTGTTTAACTGAAATCTACACCACAAGCTCGTCCCACCAGGTATCAGAAGACAAGGCTCGAGATGTTCACGATGGTCATCAGTCTGATGGACGTCGTGGGAAATGTGAAGTCTTCACATTTGTCTGTAAATATGCAACAATGTACAGTATCTGGTCTTGTGGGTTGTTCCTGGTCTGCAGGGGTCAGAACCTACCAAAAGTGGTCCAAGGAAGGAGAACCGCTGAACCGGCGACAGCGTCATGGTTTAGGTTTATTGCTATATTCATTTAATTAATGTCATTACACAGTGCTTGAACTGGAATCATTTTTAAAACATCATTTAATTATGAACCATATATCACCCACTGTTCCGCCTGCAGGACACTAGCACAGGAATCAGATTCCACTAGAAAATATGGAACCAATACATTATTTGACCTAAAACATGAGACAAATTGAATACGCCAATGAGAGAAATATTAGTCGCCTCCCAACCATAACATGTAACAATAACCGAGACGGCTTGAATTCAGGTCTAAGCTCAATAAACTGCTATCAGGTGGATTTACAAACCACCTCATCCTGGATCAGCATTTTGCACCAGAGAGAGAGCAACAACACGTTCCCTCCCTGCTCTGCTTGTATGAGCAGGAAAAGGAGGGCTGATACTTCTAACTACAACAGGCCTATATTTCTGACTAAGTTCTGGCACAAAGTGAGAAATAATGGTACGCAGGTGGGGAAAACTCCAGGGAAATGCAGGTGGAAAAAACAAGTTCTCGCATGGACAAACAGTGGAAATTTATTGCATCGAAATACTGTTACATTTTAATTAGCAAGATCAATCTGATGCAGCTGCATACAGTATATTTCTCTTTGTCAATATTTTATTTTGATGTAGAAATGCGTTCAGCCACTAGCAGCTTCTCTTGGCCTGCAAATGTGTGACTGTCCAGTAGGACTGAAACTAATTACTTATCAGTTCATATTTAAACTCTTTGACAAGGAATTGATTCATTGTTTAGTCATTGTTGGAAAATAGTGAAAATTGTTCCTCACAAGACCCCAGAGGCCAAGATCATCATTATCACTACGTGCACAACCACAAAAAGTCACGTTCAAGTTACCTGTTATCATGCTTGAAATGATGAGCGGGAGGATGACAAGCTTCAGCATTCTCATGAGGATCTCTCCTGGGAAGCCAAAGTACCGCTTGTGGAGATGCGAGAGTGACGCATACTCTCGGACCACGACGCCCAAAGTGATGCCTGAAAGATCGGGAGAAAGAGTCAAGCCATGAAGAATTCTTGGTTTCAGCTGAAGGAAAGAAATGACGTCCTTGAGTCACAGAGCAGACAGCAGTCATGGCTGCATATACATGGGCCAAGCAGGACAGACAAGCACAATGCAACATCATCATGAAGAACATTGAAATTGGTATTATGTTGCTTAAATGAGTGCAGAGTCATTAGTCACGTTACGTCAGCGAGGTTTCATCTGCACAGAACCTCTGAGGCACAGCACTCATTGGTCTATATTTTTCAGCTATAGACCTTGCATGGATTCCACTCACTGATTTTAGTAACACACTCCAAACCTCACACATAACAGACCACCATTAAAGATGCCTGTAAAATATTGCGATGACACAGCAAACTGTAGGTGGACGTCACGACCACGCTCATCTGTCAAAACATGATACCTATACTGTGGCGTTTGTAGATGGAGCCGGTTTAGTGTGGATGTGTAATGAGACCTGGATGGGGTGCTGCCGTTCAGCCTTGTTTCCCGTTTTGCCCAGTGGCCACTCAAGGTATTGCCGCAAAAGCGTTTTTGGCGCATGTGCCAGGTGAGCAATTCTTATTGGACTGAATACTGAAAAACTCACAAACTCGCTCAGTCCTTCCCATTCAGGAAGCTGCAGATTCTCCACAAGGTGGAGCTGTTTGGCCCTTTGTTATCCATGCCAACTGCACCAGCGGCTGTATCAACAGCAGCAGCAGTTTCCAGTTGCAGCTGGAAACAGCTGCATGTTTTAACGTTGCCACCTACGGTCAAAGAAAGCTCCCAAACAACAGAACACACTTGTGCCACCTGCAGGCAAGGAGTGTCACAGCTGCAGGTTTTGCATGTACCACCTCGAACCTAGAATAAAATGGAACATCTGCTCTGCTGTTTGTCACTGCAGTCTGAGGCGATCATTATTTTATAGCTTGGTCAGACGGCCAGCTTTGTGTCCATGGCAACCACAGAAACAACACTGTGGAAAAAAGGTATATCTTGAAGACTAGAAGTAGAAGCACATGACCTGAACCATTTCTGTTGGCAGCAAAGCACTTACCAATTATTTGCAAACCATGTTAATATCAGTAATGATTCCTTTTGTGATGGTAATGTCTCATTTACCACTTCAGGGAAACAATGAACATGAAGGAACATTAGGATATTATAGACCAGTCCTGCAGCTGATTTACATTGACAGAGAAAGCAGAGATCTTCGGGTTAATGACGGTTGACAGTCGCCCTCTCTGACAGTTGAAGGTCGTCTGTGTAAATGTGGATGTTATTCGGCCTCACAGCTCTAGTCTGAAGCCGGCTACGACACAGGCTTCTGTCTGACCTCCCGTGTGGATGTGAACGAGCTGGAGTAGTGTTAGCTAATTAAACCCAGCAGCAATCGCTAGTGTTTGATTTAAACATCACTTTCGTGCATTGCAGTCAGAAGAAATGCATGAATTTAATGGAAATTGGAAGCTCATGGTGTCATGAAAGTGGAAGTTTGGCCAGGAAACGTGGTGACAGATCAGCGGGGTGGCGGCTCACCACGCATGTCTGCTTCTGCCTGATGCACAGTAAGTGATCACTTTGTGTGCCTCAATAAAAGTGCCACACGTGTTCTTAGTTGACATATAACAGACATGAGCCAGTAATGACGGCATCTTTGGACTCTCCTTGATGTTAGCAGAATCAATCAATGTCCTGGTCACACAGAGTCTGTTCACTTATGATGAATTTTCATACTCCATTCAACAAACCTCACATTGCCTGTAGGCGGCGCACATCAGCACTTTATAACTATGCTATGAGATAACTCTGTTATGATATAGCGCTATATAAATAAAATTGAATAGAATTGAATTGAACTTTTCTTGCACAGGTTGCACAGTGGAAGCCGCTGGTTCGCCGCTGCAGTTATGATGCTTGCAATCACAAAGCGTCACGCCATGATTTTATAACAGCACCAGAGAGCAAGCAGTTCCCTCCCAGCCCACTCATCAATACCAAGACCTGAGCCTTAACGCTGATTCCTGTCAAAGCTACAAAGGACCAGAAAGCAGCAAAATGTTTTTTTGAAGTTATAAGGAAACTGATTTGAAATAATAAAACAAGCTGGGATTGGGCCATTCAGGTAAAAGGGCAGCTGGGGTGTGACAGAGTTTATTACCACTGTATATAACCTAACCCACACCTGCAGGATGTGAAAACATCTACATCAGTACGCAGAGAGAACAGACACATTACAAAATATTCTACAGACTCCAATAAAGATTTGCTGAAATTTGACTTGCGTTGTAAAATGTTAATTCTGAAGGTTCTGCAAAATACTCAGAACCAGATGACGTCCTGCAAGGTTGGTGCTGTAACAAGTGGAGCCAAATTTATCAAAGTGATTTAAAAAAGCAGGGGGGAAAGTCCAAAGTTCAAAAAGTGCAGCGACACCTCTACAGCTCAGTGAGGTTCTTAAATCCCATCTCAAACTGAAATGTGACTTCAGTAGTTCTTTGCTGGAACTACAGAATTTCTTGGCAAACAACCTGAACTTTGGACGGCGCCAGGCGAACTGCCCCTCTGTACCCAACACACAGACATGAGACCGATAATGACATCACTCTATCCCACTCCTTCAATATACAATATTCATTCATTTATTAAATCTGTCTGGATACGTCCAAAACACTGCACGCAGCTCAAAGTAACTGTCAGAAATATGAAAAGAAAATACAGCTAATAACTCAATTAAAATCACCCGAACCCTTTTCAAGCCCAAGCACCTGCTGATGGCACGCGCACTGTGCTGTGCTGCTCAGGGCTGGGACTCCTCGCATCATCAGACCCAGCATCAGCTGTCCATTCAGTCTGGTCACGTTTGACTCAGACACGTCCAGACACAGTGGGAGAGGACAGAGGCCACACTCGGCGCCCCTTCTTTCTCCATTCGTTCATGCGATATATAAAGCTGAAATGCATTTACTGATGCTGCTTAGTCGAGCAGTGGCCAGCTGATGCGAAAGAGCCTGATTTATTTCTGCGGTGACAGCAGCTGGAAGCAAGACTGAACAAAGAGGGAGGGATGGACGTATGAGCAGCGGTGGAGGTGAGTTTAGAAAAAGAAAATGGCATCAATGAGGATAAAAGCGTCTGTTAATCTCAGCGTGCATGAGCAGACATTAAGGGGCTTCCACATACCGAGCAGCACAGACAAAACGGTGGCAATCAGGAGCCAGTTCCTCCTCAGCAAGCCTCTGAAACTCACGCCCCGCCGCTCTTTGTTGCCCATCATGTTCATGGTGTTGCTTTTTCCTCCCAAAAGAAAAAAAGGGAGAAACGACAATGGCCCCCGTGGAGAGACAAAAGGCTCCTGCGGTCCGGGGGTGTCAGCTGCAGGCGACGCAGGGGAGGATGGAGGAGCTGCGCTGCTACAGCAAAGGATGCAGCCGTCAGACGCTGCTGATGGCCAGCGACGGAGTGAGGGAGGGAGTGAGGGAGGGAGGGAGGGAGTGTACTAGAGAGAGAGAGAGAGAGACGCCCTTCCCCCACACAAGGTGTCTCTGACATTTCTTTCCTTTCTATGAGTGACACCAGCCTGTGCTGTAGGCAGAGGGCTTAGGAGGCAAAAAAGAACAAAACACCTGGAAACAAATTCTAGTCTGACCTCCAGCCAGAGCGCTGAAACTCTGAAACTCTGTCTGGCACCTCGCACCTGGTGTCTGTTGGAGTCTTCAGTCCAGACCATGCAGAGCTGCCTGATCTTTTATTATTGCCTGACTCTGTTCTTACAGAACTCTGGGCCCTGCACATGTGCACACATGCAAGACCCCTTTTCTCACCTTGCTGCAATGACCACAAGGTGTTCACAGCATTATAGCACATTGCTGCCGCTACAGATCTGTTAGGTCTTCGCTGGGCACGAGGCAGCAGTGGGAAGCCACTTTACACCGAGGAAACATTATTGCATTTCTGTATTTCGTCGTTGGTTTCCAACATGCGCTGGCCCGGCCTGTTGCAACACAGAAGCAGCAAAATAAAACTGAAGACACCTGAAGGTACAATCCATATGTTTACACAAAAAAAGCCAGCCTCAATGTTGAAACTGCAAACATTAGAAGCTGCTGTCACTCTCCAACTGACTGACTCGTCTTAACACAAGGAGTCATGTAAATAATAACTCAGGCTGACACATTAACTCTCTCTTGCACAACAGTAAGGATCTGACACAATGAAACAGATCAGAACACTGTGGTGATCACAGTACAAAAGGCATTACTCTAGAAGCATCTGAGAATTGTATAATATTGTGTAGGACTTTTAATAAAACAGACAGCTTGCAGACGGTGATGATGAACCTGCAGCTGACCAATATTCTTAAAGAATATGTCCCTCTGTTTCCTTCCCTGGTTTCTCTGACCTGACGTCCTCAGCACAGTTACTTTGGCCACATCACTCCAGTTTCATCTTGAAACTCTGTCATGTGACTATGCTGCCATCTACTGGAGCACTTTGGAATGAGCATGTGTGACAAATAACCTCAACTCCAGGTCTATTGCCTAGCCTTTTTGGAGATTTCAACCCACCCCTATTGCTGAAAACATTGCAATTACCATCTGCGTGACTCGGGTATGGTTGACGTTAGGCAACCAAAACATCTGGTTATGGTTAGGGAGCAATCATGGTTACTGTTAATTGCATGGCAAACATTAATTGCAGGTCTGCGATGAGACGCAAACTCCAGTCTGCCATTCGTCCCTCCACCACCCAGACCTTCACATCCTTACCATCTAACTGGCTGGCGACATAAAAGGCGCGCTGCTTCCGGCTTTGGCATTGGACCTATATCTTGAGGACATAATTGTTGGGGATGCTGCTGCGATGTTCAGCTGCACTCCAGTGAATGTTACTGGCTCAGACATCGTCACATGACCTACAGTGTGTTGAAGACTTCGGTCACATGATGGCTGTATATGTGGGGAGATGGTGGCTCTGTTCAAAGATGGCCTCTGGTGTCAGCCGTGAACGTCGATGACCTTTGACCTCTTCCCAGTGGATACTATGAGCAGATGTGGCCTGGTTTTCACAGCTGATGACAACTGAGCCAGTTCTAGTCTCTGGTGCAATTGATAGTTCAGAAAGCTGAGATTATTTTGACACAAACATACTGTGCAGTATAAAGAATATGAACCTTTAAAATAATGGATAGATTCAGTTGGTTGATTGCAGATGTTTTGTCCCCCGGCAACAAACCTACATGTGACTACCAGGATGGATTCTTCCATTCGCTTTCAGCTCAGCAATCTTCATTTGACCAACTGCTTGAACCTCATATTGTGTACCAAAAAACTAAGTAAAAAGGGTAGATACATTCGCCTGGCTAAAAATGCCACGGACAGACAGTCAAATGCAATTAGTTTAGACGTGTGTCCCTAAGGGAAAAGTATTGACCTTGCACACATGATATCTAACAATGCAACCTGCAGTTGTGCACATTCATGCTCCCCAGAGAATTAAACCTTTGGATTTTAACAACCCCGTGACCTGTCCTTTGACACCACCCTCAGGATAGACCCCTACTACTGGTAAGGCTCCGAGAAGAGCACAAACCTTTGCGTGTTGCTCGTTTAATCCTACATTTTCATACTGTTGGCTAAGAACCTTTCAGCTTCTAGAGGCTTTATTCATTTGAACTCTGGAATTAATTTCAAAGTCACAATTGAGTGCACCAACCTGCTTGCTATGGAGTCCTGGCTGCTGCTGACATGGACCTGGACCTGGTAGCATCTGCATGCATCAACGACAGACTGCGCACTGTGCTAGCCCCAACCCCAACCCTGTGCACTGTTGTTACCAGCCTCTTTCTGGGACAGTCGCCTTGCCAGACATACATCCACTGTGTCCTCCCAGCACAAGAGTCGTGGTCCTGAGCTTGAACAGGAAGCACAACACCACCATTATGGATGACGTTCCTGAATCCAGCTATAACACAGCTATAAAACAGTGTTTTTTTGGATTACCAACACTTACCAAGGCAGATGCATTACAAAGGACTCAATCTCAGAAGGGCTGTTGGAGCATAGAAGATGGAAAGAAAACAATGTGTGACCAACTTTTTTTTAAACCTTTTTTGAATATTTAATTTTCAAGCTTTCAAACTACTAATGCACCAAACAAACAAATAAGCAGACAATATTCCAGTCACCTTCCTCTTTTAGCAGCTTCTGTTTAACTCTAGGCTATGAAAACCTTTCAGTCCAATTAGAATGAACAGTGCACGGATGGACAGCAGCAACGTAACAGTGTGTAGCTGTAAAACTGCGTCGTCTGCTCCTCAAGACAGATGCAATTTTGAAGTATGATACATTTGACTCTTTACTGACTTGTGTTTATTTCTAAAGTAAAGTTTATTTCTAATCCATTCCAATCAGCCTCTCTGTCCCACTATAACCATTCCAGTCAGCCCTTCCAATTATAGGAACTTTAAAGCGAGTATGATACGTTTAAAATAGTGATGCTGCTGCTTTTACTTGCTGAAAGGGTTAGGGTATTTTTCCAGACTTTATAGCTAAACACTTTGGGTAAGTGTCTTAATATCTGGGAGCTGGTTAGAATCTGGCCTGTGCTTTTATGTCTCACGCTGCCGCCTACCGGCGGCGTGTCCTATTACCCCGTGTCGCTTGAAAGGGCTCTTATTTTGAAGGTTGGGACCGGAAGTCCCGCTGCTGAGGCATGTCAGACGGTCTGAGCCAGTCGTCCGGGGAGCGCCAGTCAGCAGGTCCTGCTGTTGCTGTGGACATGAGAGGAAGTTCGATGTGTTAACCTGGTAGCCTCCCGGTGTACAGGCCGCTGTGCAGCAGCAGCAGCATCCCCTCTGAGCGGGACACACCGGCCCCGTGGCCCCTGTCGCTACCTGACTCAGTAGCTAGCTGGCTAGCTGGCTGGCTAACCTCAGCCCGCTAACGTCGCTGTAAGGGACGAACGGTGCGGGGAAACCGGGGCCTCCGGCTACCGCGACTCGGTTTCCAGCGGCCCCGGAGAGCCGAACACGGAGCAGCATCCTGCTGAGATGGGTGAGTAGCGAGCCGAGGGAGCCGTTTTCACCGTTTGACGTTAGTTAACCCGTAAAATGGCTTTTCTTTTTGACGCTTTCGTGGAAGCCACGCACGGCCGATGGCTGCCGGTGTGGTCCATCGCATCAACGCCGTCTGCCTCCGTAGTTCTCCGTGGAGCGTCTCCAGCGCTCGGGTGGGGTAGCGTCCCCGACTGCCTCCATCCACTGCTCGTGATTCCTGTTCTTCCTCCTCTTCCTGTCAGCAGCTGTGAGGTGATGCAGCTGAGACCTGCCAGCTGCAGTGCTGCTGCTGATGGGGTCGATGGCTCTCCTCCATCTCCACAGCTGTTACGCAATAGGATCCCACTGCCTGTGACTGATGCAGCAGCCATATCTGTGGGATGTAATGCAACTTAACAGTTCACTGCATATTAGCACATTTTAAAGCAGTGCGTATGTGAGGCAGTGGAGCAGAATTTGTGTTTGACGGGTATTTCACAAGGTCTGGTCCGAGGCCGGATCACTTGATGGAAGGCGTCTCTCATGGGCGATGGATGGATGGATGGATGGATGGATGGATGTGTGGGTTGTGCAGTGCACAAGCAACTGACAGCAGCAACCAGGTCACTGCAACAGTGTCTGCAATCGTTATGCAATTGATCGTTGCCTGATTTGCATCCACAATCCCACTGTTGTTGCAGCCATCCTAAGCATTTAACATAATTAAAATAAATCTCTGTTCTCTGTTGACGATCAATACAATATACACGCAGAAAGCAGCGTGTCTGCCTGCAGATTAATTAGAGTGCATTCTGGACCAAATCCGACAGGCCAGTAGTCCCATCAGGTTTTACTGAGGATGTAGGCTGTGAGTAGAAGCGCATAGCTGCAGCTATGTAGACCTGAATGAACTCACGTCAACACAACACTGTACTGTAGCTAAGCAACTTGCTTTATAGGCATCGGTCAGCCATTATTTCTACGCATTTTGTTCCACGTGTTTAAAATCTGCGTATTGCATAGGTGTACATGTAGAGTACAGAGCATAGATCTAGTGAAGAGGTATCACTCATCGCTGCGAATGTCTGTCAAATATCACAAACCGCAGCTGTATTTAACACTTCTGACAAGAGCCCAGAGTCCAAACTTTCATTAGGTCATAGCCAGTAACACACGCAGGAAATGCAACTGTATTTCTGTCACTGATTCATACGAACAGGAGTGACAGCCTGACGATGGATGTGCAGCAGCTATAAATCATCGCACTTAAGCAGAGATTTGCAAACTCCTGGAGGCTTTCAGCCACCACTGGCTCACAGGTTCATATTATTGGCTGTAGACTAGAGGTTATCTTGGTGTCTCCTCCGTTTTTCAGCGCAGGGGAAATGCATTCTCCTTCCATTTGCAGATTGTTAGTGGTGACTTGCCACTTTGGTTGTTGGTATGCTGCTGCTATTCAACTGGCATGTGTCCCTTAAGAAGCTGTGTCACTTAGGGCTGCTTTCTTTGTTGTCAATTAATCTGCTGATTATTTTCACGATTAATCGTTTGAGCTAAAAAACACGGGCGTCACAATATGTGATGCCTTATCAGATATCGTTGTTTGTCCGACCGATAGTCCAAAACCCTAAAATATTTTATTTATTATCATGTAAGACCAAGAAAAACGGCACGTTCACCTTTGAGAAACTGGAACAATTCAATGTTTTGCATTTTTATCTTGAAAAGTAAATGATGAATCAATGTATTAAAATGGTTGCTGGTTAGCTGTCTGTCGATGGACTAATCGTTGCCTTGTACGCTGTAGCTCGGTGTAGTAAACTCTGTCGTGCCGCTCTGTTACCCACACAGATCATTCAGTGGTTCAACTGATCAGAGATCAGTGTGTATGATCCAATTTGTTTGTCACTTTACTAAGACAGGAAAGTATATTCGGCGTTAGCTGCTATTATCACAGGAGTCAGACATGCAGAGGCTAGTTCCACAGCTCTCTCACTGACGTAGCTGGGTGGATGTGTCACAGAGGGATGAATGCGTTTACGCCTCGCGAGTCTCAAAGCTCCTCCTGAGATCAGATTTCAATCCGCATCGATCCGTCTGATGATCAGAGAGCAGCCCAAGATGTATGAAGCAACGTAAGTGTATGTTGATATGTCGCTGATAGCCCCTCATCAATATATCAGTTAGTATTAGTGGACGAAAGCCAAGCTGAAACAAACACAATCCCCCGGCTGATTCCCAGGGATTTTACTGGCTTTGTTTTAGGTTCACAGCTGAGATGCTCATAACAGGATTAGATTTGTTAAATTGTAGGTTAGCGCAGCTTCTACCGGTGCCTTACAAACCATCTCCAGAATATTCTAACACCAAAGCCATTTCAATATCAAATGCAAGTCTGGAATTACTGAGTTTCTTTTGTCAGAATATATTCTTCTAATGTCATAACCACCCTTGTGTTGCGTCGCAGGGGTTGCACCGTATCGCAGCCCACCGCAGGCCCACAGAAGACACTCCAATGTTATTCTGTTGAGTTGGTTAGGTGTTTGCAGACTGGCCTGTCCCACATGTCTGGTACTCAAACGTGGTCTGCCGTGAAACATCTGCTCTGCCGAGGCTTGGCGAGCTCCGCATCCCGCTCTCTCGCTCTGTGTTGTGTTGTGTGTGTGTGCCATTTTCAGCTTGGCACTACCACCTGCCGAGCTTCAAAACCTTTCAACTTTTGTTCGTTAACGGTTTCTGTTCTCAGACAACCTAAGTGAGGCCCTGGAGAAGCTGAAGCTAGCGTCTACAGACAGCACCACCGACAGCGTGGAGAGCTGCCTGGACTGCCTGCTGAAGGCGCTCGCCAAAAACAGTGAGTGGAGCCTGGTTTATGTCCGCTGTGTTAGAAGTCCATTACCTCCTTTCTAAGTTTCCCATAATAGTCTCTCTGACGACCTGCTTCCTCTGGACCCAGGAACATTTCTGTAATATTCTCTGTATGACTCAAAGGTAAATAAAAGCAGTTGTCTGACTTACACGCTGTGATTAATGTGGTCAATTATTAATATATTATACATAATTGCACTCCAATGAGAAATGTACTATATGTGTGCTGTAAATGGGCCACTGACAGCTGCTAGCGTCTCTGGACAGTGGGACAGTTTTTGCCAGAAAGTTGAGTAATGACATCGTCAGGGCTGCAACTTATTATCGATTAATCTGCCGATTTATTTATTCGTTATTTTCATGATCAGTTGTTTAGTCATGCTAGTGCCACGGCGGTGCTTTGTGCTAAATTCTCACAGTGACGATGCTAATATGCTGACGTTTAGCAGGCAGCAGTAACATTTGCTTATTAGCGCTAAACGCAACGTAAAGTTGTCAGGCGTCCACGTCCCCTCAGGATGAATCCTACAGCCGTGCAGCTAGCTAGCGTGGCTAAAAGCAGTGCCACCACTATGGCCAGAGCTTTTCAAACATCAATCTGCTTCTATTTCTTGCATATAAAATGTTCTGTTTGCGTTGCACCACCTGACATGCCTGAGAACTGACATCTTACAGCCCGAAACAGACTGCGACTGAGATTTTATTGGAACCATCTTACACAGAAATAAATCTGCCAGATCATCGTTGCCTCGCGGCGTATGGAGTTTTCCATTCAATTCGGTTTATATAGCGTTGACTCAAAGTTCATCTTTAATGTCACATTCTGTTTGTTTTCAGTTAGCAAGTGGTTACGGTCTCGCATAGAGACAGAGGACATGTAAGCGCCTTGTGTTTCTGAACAGCATGCATTCATGGGATTTGAAATTCATTCTCCGTTTGCTCCTGCAGACACCGAGGCCAGTGTGAAGATCCAGGAGATGGGCGTTCTTCCCCTGCTTCCCACCCTGCTACGCCCCCAGTCTTCCTGCACCCCTAAAGTAGCCAACATCATAGCTGAGATGGCCAAAAATGGTGAGGTTCGCTTTCCAAGCCCATCCACCCGGGAACATCCTGACTTTCTGTTCCTCCATTTGTCAGTGTTCCATTTTTATACTTTTTCTTGCTGTCCTCCTTTATCTTTCTACATGTTTTGTACATGAGCACGTAATCTGGCGGGACAGCAGCGCAGCCTGGTTCGTCCTGGCTGTTTTAGAATGAAGCAGAAAACACGTTAGATTGAAAGGCCGGTTCAGAGCAGGGCTAGCGTTAGCAGCCCACCTTGGCATTTCAGCGCTAAGCCGTCACTGACTGTGAGGTTATTGTGTAAGGACTCGCACCTTGCATAACTGTGGTGTCAAGAGAGCTCCCACTTTCCATAATGCCTCTCTGTGAACACAGGAGAAGCTTTTACAGGAGGAAAAAAGCAGATGTGAATAGAGATGGGGTAAGAAAAGGTTAGGATAATGAACGGCTTTCTAGCAGCCTGCAAGACTGCAGCTAATGATCACTCCCCAGCAGTTTGCCAAGCTTGGCAGCAACCCGCTGGCATTTTGCTGTCACTGCTTTCCGGAACTGTCTGCAAGCAGCCAAGTGACTGCTGGGCTTAAGACGACTCCCTTTCTGTCCGACGGCTTGGACCAGACTCGATTGTTTAAAGTTGCACTAGGCAAGATTGAATGGAAAAGCATATTTTAGTAATTGGCATGAATCACCACGACAACAGCGAGTAATCCACACTAAAACCCAGACGATGCAACGTGAATGCCCACATGAAGATGTGATCACAGTACGATCACTGGGAGTGTTCACTTCACTTTGCCTCCTGTAGCCGTTGTTAAAGCAGCCGTTCTCTACTGGGGGCTCAGAGCGGCAGGCCACATGGTTCGACTCAAGTTAAACACACTTTTTTTTGGTGTAATTTACAAAGCCCAGTGGTCACAAAAATAAAAAACATCAAATTAAAATGCATAATTTCAACGGCCAGTTACGTTTGGATATCGCCACGGCAATCATGAGGATTGTGGCAGTTTTGATTCTTTACTGTGTGAAGTTGACTTGCGCAGCTGAAACATGACTTTATACAGCTCCACATTTCACTCAAACACACACCTATAAATAATTAAACCAGAGCACTGATCATTCCGCGGTGTTCTCTTAATCTTTTCCAGAGCTGTATGTGTACATGTTCATTCTCATCTTTTTTTTTTATTTCAACTTTGCCCTTTTCTAAGCTGATATTAAATTACCACTCAAGCTATTGTTCCATCTGTGACGGGGATGAACAAAATGCTTACTGGCTTCAGATTTGTACTTTGAGACTTCTTGAGGTCGTAGAGTCGATCTGAGCCGTCGGAACCTTCCAATCTTTCCTGCAAAGCTCAAAAACTGTATGATTGTATTGGGTTTGGGTTGGTGTTAAATTCTCATGACATTTTACCTGTCAGTACTTACAGCTGCTACAGACGATCAGTAACATTGTAGGGAAAGTGTGAGTGGTGTCGCAGGAGCGAGTTGTAACTTGATACTGGCCTGTTACCCAAAACCTTTTCCTCTCTAGAGTTCATGCGGAGTCCCTGTGTTGAAGCCGGCCTCATCCCTCCGCTAATTCAGCTGTTAAACGCCACCGACCAGGAGGTTTTGCTGCAGACGGGCCGAGCTCTTGGCAACATCTGTTATGACAGCCGTAAGTAGGAGTCATCACCCTCACAGAGTTAACAGACAGTAATAAGATGATGCTGCCGTTGGACAACAGAAGACAAAGCTTTGCTGTTTGACCATGTGTTCCACCAAGCCTTTAGCAGGGTTACAGTGTTGCATACATATCATATACATACAGGATAACATTACATTTAGCACAAGAAGGTAGACCTGGAAAGCAATGTACTATAATATGTAATATAATAATTAGTACATAATGACAAAACCTGTTATATTAAGTCTCTTTTCTGAAGATGCTTTTTAATTAATAAACACTAGTTTGTGAAGTAACGTTATAAATTGAATTGAGTTTGGTGTAGTTCACAGAGATGTAAACTACAGCCCGGCCGATATCGATGTTAAAATCGTTAAATCAGCCGATGGTCATTTAAAAACATAACTTAAACAATAATCTTGATATTGATCCCATAGATGTGTTCGGGGTTGACCTTGGGGAAGCCACAAGTCCGAGCCAGATGTTCCCACCGTCAATATTTCATCCAGAACAGAAGAATGTTTGGTAGCTTAGCTTTAACTGTACCTGCAAACGACAGAACTAGTTCATGTGCGTTATGACAGCAACCTGTAGCATTTCAGTGCGTTTACTTTGTTACATGCTGTAACTGCCAGTACTGACGATGATTTCTATCTATATTCAAACAGTGCAGATGTTACACATAATGAGCTCCCCTTCTCAACCTTCAGTTAGATGTTCAGTTGCAGATGAAAGGCTTCAAGTTACATCCATGAATGAGATAACAATATCGCTGGGCATGCTGTTGGATACCCATATTTCTTAATGCACATGTAACACGGAAATCTGGTTGTTCTGTGTTTGAAGTTGGAATAAATGAAGCGGTTACAGAAAATGTAGTCTGGATTTTTGAGGAGTAGGTGTGATGACAAAACCACGTTGCACGACAAGCCCAGTTGTTTTGTGATGTACAAACTTTAAAACTCCGGTATCACAGTTTTATATGACAGTAATATTGTGAAAATGCTGCATGTGGCAACTTTGAGATCTACTCCAAGAAAAGTGATTAGTGGATGCAGCAGTGGAGTATCGGAGTATTGACCTCAGGGAAGAGCAGCAGTTTAAGCCTGATTTTTGCAGCCTGCTTTAGAGGCTTTAATCACAGCTGCCAGCTCTGGTGCCTAGTTTCTCCTCTTGTTGAAAAGCCGGGTGTCTGTGGAATCTGGTGGGATGTGACATTTGTTTGAGTGGAGGGGGGTCTCGGTAAGCTGGCATGGCTTTATGATAGACGCCCTGGGAGAGTGTGGAGAGGCAGCTGCTCGCCACCTTAAAGAAACACACACTGTAAAATGGGAGAAGAGGCCTCAGTTACTTTAGTGAAATGGATAATATGGATCTGAAATCAAGATGAAATGCAGTACACAGTACACAGTACACTCGCTGAGTAGACCTGAAGTGACACATGAGCACTACAAAGCTTTAAACTTTGAGTCAGTTCACTAAAAGACCTCGCAGTACAACAATTCAACAATATAACCAGAAGGTTTTACTTATGGCGTTGAAATTATTCGTAGAGCCTTGAATTAAAATCACTTTTTAGATTTGATGATGTGAAAAAGTTTTCATCAAAATCAAATTTTGTAAAAATGTTCTTTTGAGTTTTTAGGAGTCTAAATCGTTAATGTCATGTATATTCAGACATAATCTTGTTTACACTTTTTATTAATAAGGGGGGGGTATAATCACATGCCAGAGCCCCATGACCACAGGTGAGGCGACTCAAGAGCTTCACCATGATGGTCCAGTGCTCCACCTGGTGATCTCATGCTCCATCTTACCCTCGCTCGTGAGCGGGACCCCAAGATACTTCAACTGCTTCATCAGCTTGTTTGTTACCCGGAGGATCAGGAATCCCGATCGCCGGCTGAAGCCTCCTCCACAGCTTCCTGACATGGACTCTCTCAGAGGGCCATTATCAACTGCACTCAAACGTTTATGACAATGAGACTGCGTTAATTGAGTTGCCTGATCAAATCATCCCATAGAAGTACTCCTTTTGAAGTACTTCTTAAACCGATAAGAGATTTCTATCTGTCCACAGCAGCGTCATGAGAACAGAATAGGTTGCAGCGTTGCAGAGAGTTCAGGCGTGGCATGCCGCCATGAGTGAGTGAAAGTGGCAGACGCACTGATACGGAGAAGGCTGACTCATGTAACGCTTCCTTTGGCGGCTATTCTACCAGACAGAGCCCTCCCAGAGAGAGACGATCATCACTACTGTGCATTTATTGTTTCCCTAAAGAAACACAGAGATGAAAAAACAGCACCAATAAAGTAATTTGCAATGAATGTTAAAGGTAAAGTGTTCTGGCCTTAATGGGAGTGTGATCTGGAAATGGGCCTCGCACAAAGACTTGATTATGCCAAACATCCATTATCAATGATCGGTTTATTCAAGCTTCTTTTCTTTTTCTTTTAAGATGGCAGTCCTTTGATTTTGCTGTTGTTGGATGTGCTGATTTTTAGTTCTTGGCTGCAACAAAATAATTGTATTTGTTGAACTGTGCAGGGAGAGCTTTGGCTTTACAATTTATTCTGTTGCCACACATTATTCTGGACAGAAGTGACCTAAGAAACGGGGGTAATTATGGCCACCAATCTCAATTGTGGCATAAAAAAAGAAATCCAACTTCAAGGCCCTTCTATGGATTTGAATAAAAAGACTATCAGATTGACTGTGACCCTCATATGAATCCCTATTCACCTGAACTTGGATTTGCTTTGTCATCTAGTTG
Organism: Gadopsis marmoratus; assembly: GCA_036023855.1. Taxonomy (NCBI): domain Eukaryota; kingdom Metazoa; phylum Chordata; class Actinopteri; order Centrarchiformes; family Percichthyidae; genus Gadopsis; species Gadopsis marmoratus. Next base: position 53,271 of record JAVQJF010010739.1, read on the forward strand.
TGGTCATAATTATTTCCTTTACACTTGATCTATTCAGCACTGTAGCCCTAGTTTGCATTGATTTGTATGTTTTGTACTTCTTACCTAACATTCCTTTCATATGTATTTTTCAGGTTGTGGTTATTTTTCTTTTCTTTCTTTCTTTTTTCTTTGCGTTGTGTTTGATTTGTGTCCTGGCCTCTTTGTGTTGCAGATGAGGGCAGGAGTGCAGTTGACCTGGCAGGAGGGGCTCAGATAGTAGCTGAACACATTAAATCCCTCTCCCAAAATACTGAGCCGGAAAATGAGAAGCTCTTGACTGTCTTTTGTGGCATGCTGATGAACTATAGCAATGATAATGGTAATGACCATCTTCCCCCCCAACTTAACTAATCTCAACTAATCAGCGGATGTTCTCTTTCTTATACACAGACGATGTCGCATCATTTTCTGTCATAAGACGGTAAAGTTGAACTGAACCAGAGGAGTCTGTGCGTTTCCTTTTTTGCTGATCTTTCTACCTTCCTCTCTGTTGATTTTCCAACTTCGCCTCTGCCGTTATTGATGTTTGCGGAGTGTCAGCTTTTACAGTAGCTGTGATCTTGCTCCCTCTACCTAGATCCTGTAAGTTCGTATTGTTTATGTTTTAACTTCCGAGTCTACATATTCATTGGCTGTTACTAATGACATGGCTCGTGGGATGGCTCGGTCAGTCCCGTGGGATGCATTGCCATGCAATTTTGTACAGACATTCACGGTCCCCAGAAGATGGATTCCAACGACGTTGGTGATCCCCTGACTTTTCCTCTAGCACCACCAGGAGGTCAAAGTTGCCACTTATCCAGCAAAATATCTCAAAATCTACAAGCTGATTGGCACAAGAGTTTGTACAGACGTTCGTGGTTCCCAGATGATGTATCGTAATGACCTTTCTGATATCTCCGCCATGATGTTGACATTGGTGGTTTTAAGTGAAATATCTCTATATAAATGTATCACTATTGGATAGATTACCACGAGATTTAGAAAACAAATTCTTGTTCCCTCAGGATGCACTGTAATAACTTCGGTGATCCTTTGACTTTTCACCCAGCGCCATCATCAGGTCAACATTTTAGACTGCGGTGTTCATTAGCAAACGTTGGCATGTTAACACACCAAACTGAGGTGGCGACCATAGTAAACATTATATGCATCAACGTGTTAGCATACTGATGTAGCATTTAGCTCCAGTACAGCCTCCCTGAGCTGCTAGCTGTTACAGTTCAGTTTGTGTACCGATTAAACAAACCACGTCCCGACTGCAGCTCTGCACCAATCACACAGACTGGTGGCAGTCTTCCATCTCGCCCTTTGAAAGAAAGTTCCCAAAATGTTGAACTATTCCTTTAGGGTGCGGGACACTATTTATGGACCTGTCTGTCAGCTTGTTAGTCTCCCCTGTATCCCTCCGCACATCTTCCATCTGCACTGTGCTACAGTCTGTGTGATAACGAGGCTTATTGAGAGCAGCAGGTTTGTGATCTGACAGACTCCGACCTCCTGCCAAGGCGCCCTTTGGCACTGGACGGTGGTTGGGTCTGTTTGGCTGAGTGAGGGGAGGTTTGGGTTACTCTTAACAGAATGGATGCATCTTTGTGGCTTTCTGCTGCTTTCAGCATCTAACTGACTCTTCATATCTAGCTAACGTTGAGACAACGCCCTGCTTACTGACACCGAATCAACTGCATTAGTTAAAAGGAACCAACACAAGTGTATTTAAGATATTCCTGTGACAGCCATGCTACTTTAATATTTACAGTACACACATAATGCCTGAGTGTTGTTGCAAGGTCACCCAGTCAGCACAAACTGTACAGCAGTGGGATCAAACAACAAGAAGTGCTCTAGAATCAGTCTCACAAATCAGACATTGGCTTCATAATGGCTTTTTTTTGTTTTTTTCTGTTTTCACCACCTGCCTTTCCAAAAACAACCTGAAAGCTTTAGCTTCATGTGCGCTGGAAGAACAGCACCGTCGTCCTGTTTTGTGTCATCACGCCATCCATCCATTGTCCATTCTGTCTGGTTGTGTATCACACAGCTGCAGGGGCTGAATTAACACCATCATTTAGACGTGTAGCTTTTGTTTTTCTGCCCTCTTCTATTTCTTACTTTTACATGGCTTTAAGGTGTTCCCTTTTCCTGGTACTATAAGTTCTGATCGACATTCAATAAGGATCTGAAAGACCTTTCTGAGTATTGTAGTAGTGTTCTTAAGACTTTAAACTGGACTCTTCCTTCTCTTCTCTTCTGCTCCTCCACTCTTGTCTTCCTTGACCATCGCTTCATTCACTCTGGTTTTTAAATGAAAGGTGTGTTTAATAGCATATAGACTTTTAAGGTTTTGGGTGTGTTTGTGAAACCGGCATTAAATAATAATTCAACCTTTCAAGGATTTAATTGTAGTCGCGATTGACCGTTACCCCGTTGCAGTGTGAATGCACAGTGTAGAGTAAGCCATGTCACCGTGGTCCCAAATATGAATTACATGATAACGAAGCTAAACGTAGTGTAACGGTAGCACAAGCAGAGAAGAGTCAAGTTGAGAAAACTGACTCCGTGACATCAGTTACACAAGAACATCCTGCCCTACTGTGCTGTGATTGGCTAGTACTCATTACTTGGGCATGTCCCTGTGATTGGATGCCAGCTGTGAGCGCAGCAGGTCCCGCCCTACCTTCCTTTGTACATTTGCTCTTCACTTCCTACCGAGGATCATCTGTTTTGTGGTGTGGCCTAGTGCCTGCCCCGAGGATGGTAGAGATGCTGTAGTGGGTCTTTATGAAATACCATCGGATTAGTTAATTTGCTACACTTCCACCAAAATGGAGGAAGCTGTCGTTGCTGATTAGCTGCGTGTCACCTTTCACTTTTATTTAACCTCCATGTTGTGCTCCACAAAGAGGAAAGATTTGCAAACAAGTATGAGACAGTGGTGAGTGTGTGAACTTATCGTCCCTGTAGCAGTCAAGGTAGGTAGGCTATCTGACCGTAGGCGAGCTCGTTAGCTTCCCTCTTCACTCGCTGAGGGGTATTATTGAACAAACAGCTGAAAATCAGATTCCTAGAAATGTTTCATAAGTCTCTTCTCTTGCTCTCCTCAGCTCCACATTATGTTTAGAACAACAGGTCGACTGCCCGGCCTTCTGTGTCTTTGTGTTTTGCAGATTCTTTACAGGCCCAGCTGATCAACATGGGTGTGATTCCCACTCTGGTGAAGCTGCTAGGCATCCATTCCCACAACACAGCCCTGACAGAAATGTGTCTAATTGCCTTTGGGAATTTGGCTGAGCTTGGTGAGTACAACAAATACCTGTTCAGCCGTTCCAGTATGGTGAACAGTATCATTAACGTCTCACCTACATCTCTACGTCACTTTTGTCATTCGGGTCTGCAGAGTCTGACAATTGAATAAACCCAACATTAAAAAAAAATAACCAAACCAAGTTTCGACTACAAAAGCCGATGATAATTGGAGTTTCAGTTGGACTTAAAACGTGGTTCACGGTTTCTCCTAGAAATGCCTTCACTCATATTGAGAGAATGTAACCATTAACCCGCACTGAATGCACATTAAGATGTCCATGTTTCATGGCATGGCTGTAATAGGCTTCTGCTGTTTTCAGAGTCCAGCAAAGAGCAGTTTGCCTCCACCAACATCGCCGAGGAGCTGGTGCGTCTTTTCCAGAAGCAGACCGAGCACGAGAAGAAGGAAATGATTTTTGAGGTTCTGGCTCCGCTTGCAGAAAATGGTAATGTGGTTTTTCTTTTATCTTTTATCATTATGTAACCGCTGTATGGGAGGTCTGTCCTCTCATGCCTTCAGAGGATAATCATGTCCACCCACTCTATAGTAAGCGTTCCTCTCAGTGTGTGAGTCGTGCTTTCCGGACAGCGCTTGCATGTTCGCGGCTGCTCTTTTTCAAACATGTCGGCGTGTGTGTATGTTTGTGACTTAGGCTACATTCTGGGACACATTTCAGACTAAAGACAAGTTAATTTGGGAGGCTTGTCCAGATGGGGACAGAAGGTGGATTTTTGTGTTCGTGTGTTTCAACAGCAGAGAGAGCATCTTACTGACTCAGCAGCACACCAGGTGCTTGTACGTTGTCAGTCTCCAGGACGACGTCTTAACTCTAGAGAAACGTCGCTCCCATCTTTCGTTTGTCACACTGCATGTTCATTACATTTCTAACTGAACTCAACTGTGGAAAAGTCCGAGGTATGATGCTAACAGAGGGATCACATAGAAGTGCAATTTTTTGTTTTTACCTTTTTTAGTGCTTTATTGTTTTAGTAATTTTATTGTACTGACATCAAAGTGGTTTCAAAAGACATCTTCAGACATCTTGTTTGACTGAGAAACCCAGAGAAACTCATCTAACTATCAAAGCAGACTGAGAGACAGACAGACAAGCTTTTTCCTTTTGTTTTAGAAAATGCTTTAAAACGATTGATTGACTACCAAAATTGTTGTACGTGAATTTTCTGTCGGTTAAATGACAAATAGTTTCAGCTCTTACCACGAACCAGGCCCATCTTTGACGCCTTTAAAGCTTATTCTAAGCTCAAAAGCCTGAATGTGTATGCATTTCACCAGAGCACAGAGCTTTGGTGTTTCTGCTCCAATCCATGTCCTAAATGGAACCGTAATCGATACAGTACAGTATAAGTACATAAGGAATTTGGTTACATAGTAGATGTTGAACATCTCTCTCAAATACTAGAAATTTTAATTGGATTCTTATGCCGGAACAGAGCTTCTCGGGTTTCTCCCTTCAAAACAGAAAAACCACATATACAGTTTAGTATATTTTTTACACTTGATTGCTGGTGGAAGTATTCACATCATTTACTTAAGTAAAAGTAGGAATACTACACTGTAAAACTACTTCATTACATGTAAAACATCTGTATTTCAAATTTTATTTATGTAAAAGGACAGAAGTATTGGCAACAAAATGTACTTTTAAGTATTAAAAATTAAAACTATGCATTATGCAGAATTGCCCCTGTCAGCATGATATTATTATATCCTTGGATCATTATTATGGATGCATTAACATGTAAGTGGTACTTGAATGTTGCAGACAGTCGAGGTGGAGCTAATTTTAACCGCTTCATAAACTGCTAGGTAGTTTAAGCTATGAGCCAATTGTATATATCTAACCGTTAAATAAATGTAATGGAGTAAGAAGTAGAATATTTCCCTCAGACATTTATGTAGTGGGGTAGAATAAGTAGTATGAAATGGAAATAGTCAAGTATGTGAACCTTTAAGTTGCACTTAAGTACATTAATTGTTACAGCTGATACCCTAAAACCACTGGATGCCATTTCCAATAGTTGTTTCCACCTATTATTTTTTATGAAAATTTGTTTATTTATTATTTATATGCAGCTCTGGAAAAATTAAGAGACCACTCCAAGTTTTCCAAAGTTAATTTTACTCAAACACATACCTATAAATAGGAAAACCAGAGAACAGATACTTTTGCAGTGGTCTCTTAATGTTTTCCAGAGATGTGTATATATAAATAAATAAATGACTTAAATGTCACTCAAGCTAATGCAACGCTGAAGAGACAAAAAATATCAGGTGAAAATGCCAGGAGACTATAATGATATATATGAGTATAATGTTTGACTGGCGCTCTTTTAATGACGTCGGCTCGTTGTTTCCTCTTCTTCTGCAATAGTTTAATAGCAGCTGTTAATGGCAGAATTTGCGCCACCTGCTGTTTATCTCTGTACATTCAACTTCTAATATTGGTACGACGGCAGTGGATGGAAACACACATTTTCCGTTCCGTTATTATGCTTCATATGCTGTGCAGTCCGGCTGTTACGCTGGATGTGACCAGTCCCATGTGTGCTGACTTTGTCACATGATGCACATCACACGATGCAGATCCACTGCATTGCAGCAGCAGCAGCAGCGTGTTTCAGGCCCAACTGTGGGTCCTCTCTGAATGTCTCCTTCTCCTGACCCTGCCAGATGTGATAAAGCTGCAGCTGGTGGATGCGGGCTTGGTGGAGTGTCTCCTGGAGGTGGTGGCTCAGACTGTAGACGGAGAGAGGGAGGAGGACATCGCCCAGCTCAAGACGGCCTCTGACCTCATGGTTCTCCTGCTACTGGGAGGTAAACCCCTCAGGGCTTGTCCGTTACATGGGGCCATTGATGACACCTAACAACTGGCTTTAGTATCACCAGTTATACCACAAACTGTAATAAAATACTTAACAGTAAAATGTATTTTCAGCTCCGTAGGTTTGAGATGGATTAAAATTAAGAGATGCACATTAATCCAGTTCCAGAGCATACTGTATGCACAGGCACCCATATTCAAATTCCCACTGAATCTGAACTCATGAAGAACCTCGTGTAACAGTACGTTTTCTTTCATTCAAAATCTTTCTTCAACTTGTCAGATTGCTGTTGCAGCACAGATCTGCAGCCAAATGGTCAACAGGAGAGACGTTTAAATTTATGGACAGAAAAAATAACTTACACACTGAAACGTCTCCTGCCCAGTGTTGGTGATGAGTGTTAATAATTAAACCTTTTATGTAAATATTGTATTAGAGAGGAACAGGCCTTAACAATAAATGAATATACATAATGGCGCTCGCTGCACACTGGTCTTTTTGGCGAGTTAATGGGAGGCATCCCATGCTGCATCAGTTGTCTTCAACACCACATGGGATGGGACCATGTTTCTGCATTGCCCTGTTAGTCAGGTTGGGCCATTTTTGTGCTGCTGATTATTTCAGCCCTGAGTTGTAGTTGTCCTCTCAGGCTGAACATGGTCCCAATAGAGACAGAGACATGCTAAAAACATTATCTTTCAGCATGTCAAAGCATTAATTTTGCACCCTCTGTCTACCAGAGGACAATTCCATATTGTTAGTTTGTCTTTGTCACTTCTCAAGCTAAGTTACTGTAGTTAGCTAAGACACTTGCAAACATAATACTGCAGAGATTTCTAATTTAGGCACAATCCACTACATAAGCTGCTTACTGTCAAAATGTTTTGACTTAACTTACAGCAGTATAGTTGGCTTTAAATCTGACATTTGGATGTTTGGCTGAGCTGTGGCTAAATGCTGCACACGTAGACATACTGAGTGTCAGGAACCCACAGTGTTCCCCATCTTCCTGCTGAGGCCTCGTGTCCGTCTCCACTTTTGTCTTCTTAAAAGCTAAATTTTTCGGTTCGGCAGCTTATAAAAACTTAGTTCTGGGTTCTTCACCCTGTTGGCAGCGCCTCCCACCACACAGCAGCTTTTAGCCACGTTTCTGTTGTTTGCTAGCTGACCGAAATGACAAGGAGGCAGCATCACGCAATATAAAGTGAATGGAGAGCGATGAATTGTTGTCCCCTCTGGTGCGGGCGGGGCTTAAATGCGCTCTGTCTCTGTGAGCTCCAGCAAGGAGCGGGCAGCCTTAACTTAGCCTGAGAGGCGAAACACGGGGAAAAGGTCCTGAAGGCACTCGCTGCCGCTCGATAAGCGTAGAATTGGGAGCGTACTGGAAGTATTCACACACTTTTATCAACTGTTCTCTCCTCTCGTTGATTATGGTACTGGACAGTCAGAGGACGATGTTCACAGACACTTGACTAAAAGAAATCAACCCGAAACTATGAAAGTGAGGGGGACCCTTGCCGCCTTGTAATCCACTGCCTTGTTGTGATGTTGACTGACACATTGACCATGCAGTGTACAGCAACCTGTCTTCCTCTGCTGTGTAGATGAGTCCATGCAGAAGCTGTTTGAGGGAGGTAAGGGCAGCGTCTTCCAGAGGGTCCTGTCCTGGATACCATCTCATAACCACCAGTTGCAGCTCGCTGGGGCTCTGGCCATCGCTAATTTTGCTCGTAACGGTAAGCTTTACTTCACGGTCCGGTAAGATGAGGTTCCAGAGCACCGTAACCGACCAAAGCATGCACGACCCCAGTTAGGAGAGTGTGTAGCAGTGGTGTACAACGGAGAAAACTACTGATTATACATTTAATCACAGACCGTTGTTTTATCTTGTCAGCTGAGAGAGTGATGTGTAGTGAGAAACATAATTAGCTGACTTAGTGGTACCATTATTACTCTTGAAATAATATCGTGTTACAGTATTAATTACAGGCGGCCAGAATCTGACACACCAAGTGTTCTAATCTTCTCGTGTGTATTTGTCTGTGTAGATGGGAATTGCATCCACATGGTGGACACTGGTATTGTGCAGAAGCTTCTGGAGCTGTTGGACCGGCACGTTGAGGAAGGCAACGTCACTGTTCAGCATGCAGCACTGAGCGCCCTGCGGAACCTGGCCATACCTGGTGAGCCACGTCACACGCCAGGATCTATATCATCTAGAGGTCCTCAAAGGTCGACTTGGTTTCCAGTAACTAAAACCTGACCCAGGACCCAAGTCTGGCTGGGTTAGAGTACCTCTTTATAGTAACGTCATCTGCCCAGAAGTCTGAGCAGTTGTATGTGTTTGAAGATATATAAATGAGAGGTGTTGATTCAACTGTATGAAAATGTTTGAGGCTGTAGTTTGTGCTGCTGGCAGGTGTTTCTGTTATTTTGTCCACCCCATTTATATCAATGAGGGTGGGCTGAATAGACTAAACAGCAGCAACACCTCTACAATGCAGTGCATTCTGTATATTTTAAAACATAATTTAGAATACTCTTTATTTTAAAGTATATTTCAACTCTGCCTGGTATTTTGAGAGTCACCATCTGCAATTATTGCTGTATACGGTCTGACAAGAATATTGCTGTTTTAAAGTGAAATAAGACATGTTCTAGTCAAAAAAGAAGCAAGGTTTAAAACCTGGTCATTTATTTTCCATATTACATAAACATGAAACATTTCTGAAAGTCAAGTAAGTAGTCTTTGAATGGGAAGTAGAAGTAGGCTTTTCCATCTGTGAGGTGAGAAGACGTTTTGTGGCCAATGGATCCTCTTTATGTGGCTTTCAACAAACCTTTGCTGGCTTGTTTTTCTGTAAGCATTTCCTATTAACTTCAATCTGAACACACTGTCCCCAGGGGTCAGAGTGTAGTTTGGCTCTGTTGAATCATTATTACTAACATTATCAGCATCACTCTGGATTTACCTCATTCGTGACTTTATTTTCATTGAATATCTACAAATCAGTCAAAAACCAAACTGATGAGTCACACGACATAACGTTAGATTCATCACTTCTTGGAAGGAAGCTACCAGACGATAAGGCAACTTAAATCGTGAGTGCTAGAGAAGACTCCATCAGGTTGAGTTAGGTACAACTCCGGAGCCCCTCTGGGGTCACATGGGAGGAAGGAAACATTCTGTGTGTGATCCGTGTGCACAGTTTGTGGGTTTTATGGAGGGGATCATTACACACATGCGTTTCCTCAGCGTTCTATACACACTTTGCTTATCTTGTGCGAAGGGGGGTCATTTCTAAATCACATGAGGTCCCCCGGTAATATAATAAAAAAATAAATTCTATTCTACTGCCCAGTCGGAGCTGTTGACACAAGGCTTGGTTATTGGGAGGCAACTCTTTTTGCAAACTGCAAAGAATGGTAATGCTCATGAATGAAAGTCCTTTGCTTTGTCCTTCTGTGTTTTAATCTGCCTTGCTTCCTCTCTCCAGTGGTAAACAAATCCAAGATGCTGTCAGCTGGAGTAGCAGACGTGGTATTGAAGTTTTTGCAATCAGAGATGCCTCCAGTCCAGTTTAAACTCCTGGGGACATTACGTATGCTCATCGATACACAAGGTAGGAATATATCGACTGAAAAGCACATTATAGACTGCGAAGCAGTTTGAAATCCAGTAGTCGTGTTACACACTGCACCAGTTGATCCAGTCCCTGTGAAAGATATTCCAAGCAACGTTGGCAGCAATCTGTCTTTTTCCCTGCGTGTTGGTATGATAATTAAGAGACTCTTGGCAGCCCAGACCATAAGAGTTTCAATTCTGAGTCACAAAGACACACAAATACGGTAACTGCTGCTCAAGTCTGGACAGATGGGCTCACATACAGAAAGTCCTCATAATCTGAGTGAAATAAAAATGCTTCAGTCAACCTGAGGCTGATCCAAATGAACACACAAAAAGAAGGTGTTCACAGGATGTTGGTGACAGTGGACACCAGAATAAGTGACAGTAATCTTGCCCCTTGCAAAATGTGTGTGTTGGTGCAGCTGAAGCCGCAGACCAGCTGGGAACCAATGGGAAACTGGTGGAGAGGCTGGTGGAGTGGTGTGAAGCCAAAGACCACGCGGGAGTGATGGGCGAGTCCAACAGGCTCCTGTCGGCCCTCATTCGACACAGCAAGTCCAAGGTCACGCAGCACGCTTCACATACACGTTCTTAAAACTGTCGTTCCACCTAATTCTTCTCCTGGACTGTCTGCAGTCATTGGAGTTCATCCCCTTTTGGGTGGGTTCAGCTTTCAGGTTTCTTATAGCGACGTAAGGACAGGAAACGCTGCACGTCATGAATTTAAAGCAACTCTGTGGCAACAGAACATTAGTACAGTAAATGCTAAAAAGTAGAGTAACAGTAGAATAAATAAAAACGAGTTCTAACACTGTAAAGTCAGCTTTACATTAGCTCTCCGATCTTGTTGTTCTTCCTTCTTAGTATTATGGGATCAATAACAGCTTAGTGCTGCTTGGTATTGCCTTAGACACCTATAAATCATTCAGTCACCTTGTTGGCAGGGCCACTCTGCAGCGTGGCAACATTTATGTCATAAATAAAGGAAAAGACACACATCTGTACTCGCTAGAAACATTTTCTATTGTCAATCATTCGCTGTCATTTTTGTATCTATGTATTTATGACTTAGTCATTTCTGTATTTATTTCAGTACATCTGAAGATGGGTTTATTGAAGTGATGGTTTTTTTTTTTGGTGGATTTCAGGAAGTTGTCAAAACGGTCATTCAGGGAGGAGGCGTCAAACACTTAGTTACCATGGCAACTAGTGAGCATATGATTATGCAGAATGAAGCACTGGTGGCTTTGGGTCTCATAGCAGCGCTGGATCTGGGTAAGAATCGTAATTCCATTGTTTATTTGTATTTACGGTTTTATACTCTCGTGGAGTTTGTATGTTTTTTTATTTAATACAGAAAAATGTTGAATCCACCACATTTTTACATTTGCATGATGAAACAAAATGGGAGACCTCAAGCGCTGATGATTCTGCGTCACCTGTCGAGAGCAGGGAGGCCAACACCTCATGATGCAGGATCTGTTTTATTGCTTCAAGATCAACAAGAAATTCCTTTGAATGAATTTGGCCAAATCTGCGATCCAGAAGCTGGGTAGTACTGTGTGATGTACACTGCCTCTGGTGGAGATGCTGACTCTGCTGTGCAGCGCCGGTCAGCTTAAAGTAACACAGTTTTTCAGCCTCTGACACATGTAGAAAATTCAGATACCGTTTATGATAGCAGACAGTTTGAGAGATGTTGACATTGATTATGACATTCTATTTATTTTTTTTAACATCTGACACGTTTAGCAAAGGCCTGAACTGTCTGCAGAAACCCTGAAAAAGTAGTGAAAACTATTTGACTTCTGAGAATGCATTTTAGCCTGCTTGTTTATTATACCCCCAAAGTAAACCTGCCCTTTGTTGGCTTACTGTTGGAAGCCATAGCATGGCGCCATATTCACCACGGCATCACGCTGAGGTTCTTTTTCTGGATTTCAGTTGCAGCTGAGAAGGACTTTGTCGGAGCCCACCTGGTGTCGGTACTTCACAAGCTGCTGTCGGACGAGAGGAGTGCACCAGAGATCAAGTACAACTCTATGATCCTCATCTGTGCAGTCATGGGCTCAGGTGAGACTTGAAAATGCTTTAAGCATTTAAGCACGTTATTATTATTTATAACTCGGATTGAAGTGCATTGTTACTGTAGCCAAGAGTAGACTCAACCACTCGTCTGATCTGGCTCATAAATGAACAAACGAGTACTTTGAAAGATTTCTATATGTGATATTATTGTAACTTAGTTGTGATACTGATGTATATTAGGCATATTTACATGCTGCTAATTTCCCAGTAAACCCTGATGTGCAAAGCTTGTTTTATGTTTTATTCATATTTTAGTAAGAAGCCTCCCCGTTTTCTGATCTGCTCAGTTTTTAGTTTGCTGTAAATACGAACTCAACACTTCCTCCATGTTTAATGTGGTCTTGGCGAATATGTTGTCCAGCCCTTATTCCTTATTACTACAACAACTGAGCCATGAGCTAAACACAAATACTATTTTCATTCACTAACACGGAAAAAGATTGTGACGTCATTAACAGCAAGTCGGTCATTTTGTCTGTTGTTGTACTCTACCGTTACTTGAATACCAGCTTTTATTTGACAGTTCATGGTGCTTCCTTCCCCTCTCCTTTTGTTTTAGAGCCGCTCCACAAAGAAGTCCAGAGCCTGGCGTTCATTGACGTGGTGTCCAAGCTGAGGGCTCACGAAAACAAGACGGTATCACACCAGGCGTCACTCACAGAGCAGCGATTAACTGCTCAGAGCTAAATGACTGTGTTCAACCCCAACCACGTTCATCCACCCAAATGCCTGCCTGACCACCTAATCACCCAGTGACACCTTATGACTGCTCTCCCATGTGCCCCATCGTCATGTGCCAACCATGTCGCGTTAACTGCCAGCCAGACATACAGTCACGTCTCTACCCCGACCCGCCGTCACGCCCACCCCCACTGGGGTTAGACTGAGGCCCATTTGGAACACCGATACTTAATGCTAATATACAAATCGTAAAATCTGAGCATTTTCTAATGAAAATTGTATTTTGAATTACAAGACTTTGCCCAGAATCTAATACTTGAAAGGATGGAAAAGCCTCGGAAACTGTTTTTAGACTGTGGGACACAAACTCTCCTCTGAAAGCCATAATAATGAGATTAATTTAGGCGGGTTAGCAGGTCCTTGGTCAGAGTGAGGCAGGTTTCATTTCAGGCTTTACAGACGGACACCCCTTAAATGCTCAGCGATGTGTCTAGAGGTGGACACCATTGACTTACTGGTCTATCTACTATCTTTTTTTAAACAAACTGATACATCAGTCTAACCCTGGTCCCCACCTCTACTTGTGCATGCATCTTCTGCTACAAGTAGCTCCACGGGAGCTGAGGCGCCATAAACAGCCTAACGCAATAGATAAGAGACGACACTCTTTTACGACCATAGCTGTGATGCCACCCGCCGGTAATCCACCAGAGAAAAATGTGCACAAAAGAACAAAAAAAAAAAACATTCCTGTTGTGATTTTCTTTCTCTTCATTTTTAAGAAAAGCAGCCATCCATGATGTGCCCAGTTGTGTCCCATGTAGCTTGAGTATAAATTGACTAGAAACTGTGCATGTTTTAGTCCTGTTGAAGGTGTGACAGTGTTCATTTTACCTCTTTACCACTCGCATACTCCAAAGTACAGCCTGCCGTCCTCTACTGACATCTCTAGTCTCGTGCACTCTTTTGCACTTGTTCTTTAAGACTAGGACCTAGAGATTTTATCAGATTTTTAATTCCACAGTTGTCCAAACACATTCCCCCCTGTTCCAACAGCTGTACAGTGAAGTTAGGGGCTCCACAAGTCTCCACCTCGTCGCTCAAAGAGAATCCTGTAAGAACCAGGTGAAGCAAACGTCGAGGGCCGTAGTCAAGTCTGAGTCCAGTTCAGCTCCACAGCTGAAAGCAGCCAAGTTGAAGTCAAAACCAAAATGAGTGTTTCTGTCCGAATGGAAATATTCTGTGACGCTTAAGAAGACGTTTGTCCATCAACAGAGATGTGCAACTTCAGCTCTGTTCGCCCTGATCCAGGACCGTCACACATAGTATGATGGTCTTGGGTCCGACAGTTCAGTCATAAACATGATTAAAGGAAGATTGCAAACTAACTGTAAGGTAGGCAGTCTCCTTGCTGACCTATGGGGGGGACAATGTCAGGTGGGTGCAAAGTAACAAAAAGTGACTTAGTATGGACAAGAAAGGTCTCTTCCATTCAAGTCAATACAAACCATGTAAATTCAAATGTCTTTTTCGCAAAATGATTGATTTCACATGGCTGGTATCGACTTCCATTTAAGAGCCCTTTCTTGGTCAGACTAAATCATGTTTTGTTACTTTGCAGCCACCTGACTGTTTCCCCGTCTTCTAGGCTGCTCAGCACATCACCTGTTTTATCATCAAACCAATCGATGCACAATCTACAGATAAACGGTCTTGTGTGTAGCACGGTGGACAAAAATATAAATAAAAGATATGTTTTTAATAACTTTGGATGGACGGGAGACGGTAAGCTATGAAGAGCAGCCAAGAACAACGAAAAGTTAGTCTAAGTAGACTTAGTTTCAAGATTTAGTGCCCCAAAAATTCACAAAACACATCAAAAAAAAAATACCCCAAGTGTAATTTTACAGTACGAAATAAACTGGACACCATTTCTGTGTAGAGGTTCTAGGTATGTGCTGCTTGGGGTCAGCAGCGTGGAGCGAAGCCTTGGACCTTGTGAGGACGGGTAACTGAATGCAGACACAGAACTGTCTTTGTGCTGTTTAAACCCCCACCACCACCACCACCACCACGCCCTCCAGAGGACAGGTCTCGCTTTAGGTATGACAGTTGGTTCTTCTAGTCAAAGGGATTTCTGCCAACATGCACATCTCAGCATGTCCGACACTGTTAACGTGCCACGGTGCGTTTCCTGCTCTGGGCCCGCGCATTTTATTTTATTTTTTAAAGGTATGAATGGTTATTTATCAGATCTGTGCTCTTCTTCTAAAGACACATGCCAGTGGAGATGTATCCATAGTAACCGCGTAAAATACTATAAACTTAAATGTTTGTTGTAAATGTCATGAGTTGTACATTTGGACGATTGTAACTCGGCAGATAATTAAAAGGTGATAGCTGGTGATGGCTCATGTGTTTATTCCTACTGTATCTCAGAGTTCAAACCAATGAACCGACTCAGACACAGAGTAGTTATTTTTACTGAACAGGAGTTAATGAACCAAGATGCTAAAATGGACCAGTTATCCCATCACCAGCTCGCAGTGAATTCTGAATTTAGATGACCCCACACACACACACACACACACACACACACACACACACAGGAATGGTAGTTTGTGTTTCAAATAAACAGTGGCGGCCTTATTTGCAACGGGCTGAATCATCAGGGATCCTTGTCTATGTCCACTTTATGAAACATGTCCAGCTGTCTGGAATCGGCAGCGACAGACACCGAAGATGTCCCGGAACACTGACACATGATGTGTGGGAAGTGCGATGCATCCCACAGTAAAGACTCCAGAATGCAAGAGGGAAAAGAATCCAAATGCTTTTGTCACCTTTATTAATGAATTTTTCTTGATATTAAAAACAGTCCAATTTCAACAGGACAAGAGACGAGGAAATTAGAGGAGGTAGTTACATTACAACGTTTGTGGGATATACTGTGACGACCTAAACAATCCTTGGAAGTGATGAGCGAGAGACCTGTACAGTATTTTACAACCTAAACCTGGCACACAAACTATCTGCAGTGACGAGTCGGCACACTTTCTAAACCCAAATCAAATGTACAGTAAATAGTGTTGTTGTTCCCTTTTTGGAAACATACTTCACTGATGAAACACTGCCAGTACTTTGCTACAAACAAAACAAGCCACGTGCTTCGAGCCATGAATCACGTTTCAGAGACGACACAAAAATCAATCAACATCTCGACACTTTGTATTTTCAAGTTCGACTTAAATCTCTTACATCTCAAATGTTTCATTCCTTCAGCATCAACTGTAGGCTGATCAGGTCTGCATCAAGAGACACGATGTGAAGACACACGTGCCAGATCTGTTTTCATTCGAGGGCAGAAATGTTCCAAAATGTCCATCTCACACTGTTAAAGTCTTAGAAATGTCAGATCCACAGCATGACTTGTTCCTTTGTTCATTCTAACCAAAGAATGAGCTGAAATGACGGGTTACAGCTACGTACATTTCGTGGTCCAACATCATGCACATCTGGACTTGAACATGTTTCTTTGCCACAATTACTAGTCTCCAAAAATGTTTAAAAACGGTGTGAATTAAGGGGTTCGCTTTTCAAACGCTCCCGTGTGACAATGACTTCTTGACATGGGATGAACTGTAGTGGAGTAAGTCTCCTGTTCGACTTACTGAATCGTGGGAGGGACGATTCGATACGTCGGTACGGACGACGCCTTCATTTTTCAATTTCATACTTTAAGAAATAAACACGTTTTCCTTTAAAAAATGCCGCCAGGCTTCATTCGGCAGTCGAAGCCTCACGTCAGCTTCCAAGCTAAGCATCTTAACAAGAATTTCATGTAGTCGCACTGCGAAGGGATCGTTTCACGGCCAGCAATGATTATAGCGACCAGCAGCTGTTTGGGCACACAGACGGCATTATATTATTAACTGGAATGTATTGAAATACGCTTGACAGAATGTGTCTTCACACATATCCGACTGCAGTGCCAGGTGTCGGTGCAACAGCCGCATTTCAGTCAATTCCAAAGAAAGACTTGAGGTTCGATACCCAGACCTCAACATGATGCCGTGGCACCTCCAACCACGGTTCTCAGAATGTGGAGCTACACAGCGGCAATGAACATTAGCATCACTAAATTACCTGGATCCCTCGGCCCATTAGTTGAGTAGTAACTCATTACGCACAGTCACTTCCTCTTTAACGCAGGGTGGGTTCAGACTTTTAGCTCGTCGCTGCCGTTTGACAGAACGGGAATTAAAATGTATTGTTAGTGCAACAACAGGAATTCTGTTTTAGTTTCTAGATACACCTGGAAAGTCCTGGAATCTGCTAAAACCTAAAAGTGTTATTTTGGGACATCCTGCTTTCAGTTCAAAACCAGTGCACATTTCCGCTCCTCGGCCTGCCAGTGCCTCAGTCCTGCACAGGTGGTGGAAAGACACAAAAAGCAAGCGCTGAACTTTGAAACCCACCGTCGGCTTTCACTACGTCACAGTCCTACGTGATGGTTGTAGAAATGGAGCATCATTTCCACAGTGAAAAATACCGATCTAATATCAAAAAGATGTATCAAAACCCCTACTCTCTACACGTAGCTATCAAAACTGGAGCGTTGTGATGATCTGCATGTAGTGCATGTTTAACAGTGTTATATACAGAGCGTTTCACACATTAGTGCCTTGAGAAAAGGTGCTGGTTCAGTGAACAGAATGGTGCAGGTCGATCGGTCCTCTGAATGCTCCCTGCCAACGTCTTCAAGGACCCAAAGCTGACAAAACAAAACGGGACAAAATATAAATTAACTTTCTTTTTCCAGTGTTGGCGATGAGGTTGAATTTATACACCAGAATTCAATTTCTTTCAAAGAAAATGTTCATGTTACCTGTTAAGTAAAATGCTGCCTCAGCATTAAGTGAAGAAACTGGAAGAGAGGAGAGAGAGAGAGAGCTACCGTCATTAGAAAGCCTGTGAATCATCGGAGTGTTAACAAGGCTGCGACAGTTTCACAATAAAAGCTCAGGACACGACAGGAAGCAGAAAATGGAAGGAATTAAGGGTTAGGTTCAGGGACGCTTGGAAAACTGTTTCTTTGAAAGGGTCAGTGGTCTAAACTAAAGGCTGGAGACAGAAACAGAAGTCACAGTGAACAGAAGAAAGGAGGGATTGTTCGTCTAAGTCACATGACTCCATCTACAGCTCAGTCGCAGCATGTAGGAAGGCCATCGACCTGCTTTTCTGATTTCTCCCTCAACTTTCTGCTTTAATGACTCGCATGTATTTTTAAACGGCATTTCATCGAGTTCGCTCGAACGCGAGGGAAATTCCCCAGACTCGGATTTTCACTTAAAGGTCCCATATTGTGACGTTTCCGCCTCTTCTTCTCTCCACAGACTGGTTACCTGCATGCAACCACAGCCCGCTCCAACGCGACTGGTCAGTACAACTCGGACTACAAGTGGACTAGAAACAGTAACCAGGACGCTTCTGTTACCGTGCCTACAGACTCAGTCTTCATATGCAGGTATCTCACAGGGACTGCGCCGTACTAAATGGCGCCGCCTCAGCTACAATGATGACGTTGCCAACAGCCTAATTTCTGAGTGTGCAATTGAACCATAACTGTCTTTAGACGTGGTCATACAAAAAGGAGTCCAGAAATCATTTTGAAGTGCGAAGGGAATCCAGGCAGCAGCCTGTCGAGCTGCTGGTTTTCAGGAACAGTTTGCAGTTTAACTTGTACCCTTTAACCTTCTAACTTCTGCTACTCGACGCTCCAGGCGTGTCAGAACACAAGATAGTTTGTCTGTGGGAGAAAAGTACTTTTTAAACTGGAGTTTCATGTCAAAAACAGTGTTTCCTGTGGCAGCAGCAGACAAATAAGACGCTAATCTACTGCTAACTAGCGCTACCAAATACGGGAGGAACAGGAGATGCAGCATGGAGAGCAAAGGAAGAACGGTGGCTTTTCTGGCCCTGTAGTCTGGAGTCTGTCACTGGAGCCACTGTTCTGCAGTTTACCTATTAAAGCTCCGATTGGCCGTTCAGGTGTCGAATCAGAGCTCCTGTGAAGTGCACTACAGGCCGTGCGCCTCACTACATCTTTCAATTAAAAAGGTCTTTAAAATGGAACCTGACGAGGAATTAAAAGTAAACTTTTTTGTGTAATTTAAATGCCAATTCAATGAATCAAATTCTAGTTGCTTTTTGAAAAGTCCAACACTTTCCTGATGTCTTTCCTGTTGAAACAGGTCAACAGGTCTAATGTGTAAACCAATGGGCTAGTAGTCATGGAGACAACTAAAACATATCTGATGACTTTACTGCGTCCATGTTTTTAGTTAGTCACCACTGAACAGGGAATGTTTTCCCGGACGTGGGAATCTGAAGAGCCCATTTCACTGGCTTCTTTGAATGCACCAGTTCATTCACCGGTACAGTTAAACTAAATGGCTCCAGCGGCACACCGCGAGGGCAGCGTGGACACGCAACAGGTTTACACACGACGACGACCACACGGATCCATCGCACCCACCGGCTACGAACACACAGCGTGTGTGTGTGTGTGTGTCTCATGAGCAGTAAGCCGATGCTTTCTTGCTGGAGTGAGGTGGGAGTCGACGCACGAAGAGAGGGGGGGGCACCCTGGCGAAGCATGGAGGAGGAAGAATGAGGTGGGAGGTGAGTTTTGGCATCGTGACGGTGAAGCCCAGTGACCCTCGACTCCCCTCAGCCTGCTGGGAACTCAAACATCGTATTGTCACGGAGACAAACATGCTGTGCTGCTCTGCTGTTGTTGAATAGCTGTAGTGTTTTTAGCGTCATCTTGCCTCAGAGCCGTCGTTATTCTGATCTTCAGAGATTAGTCCTATTCTCATTCTCAGCTCAGATTATTTTATCTTTTAAATCAGTTTAGATCAGGAACGAGTGCCGCGAGATACAGATGTCCAAAAGATATCTTTCATCACTTCACTCATCCTCCAGACGTTCCAGATGTTCAAACCTTGCATCAAGCAGTCGTCTTAGAGCCAAAACATCATTCTTTTTTGCCGATTATGAAAAATATCGGTATTGTTTGCGTTTCTTTAACATATTCTAAGTCTAAGAATTTAGAACCGACTTTGCTGTCCTCTCAGGGGAGGTGAGTAATGTCTGGTTCAGACTACACAATATCAGCCTGATAGTAGCCCGACCCGACAGACGTAGGTTTTATCCCATGTAGCACATCGCAGTGGACGACCTCATGACAGAAACACCAGCGCGTCCTAACTATTTTGCCTTCCGTCGCCGAATTCCACGACGTGGACCAGTTGTTCTCGGAACCCTGGCCTCTCCTTCTAGAGTCACTCAGGAGCTACGACTCTATAATGGTCTGATCTGACACAGAGACCATCGTAACAGACAGAATATGGTGTAGTCTGAACCCGACATGGGCCGTTCCAACAGCTTATCCAGTCTGTACAGCCTGAGAGACACTACGACAGCGAGCCGTCTCATGTTGTGAAGCAGAAACAGCATCATCAGACGAGGGAACCCGACACAGTGAACTGACGCAGTAAAAGGAAAGACCACTTTCTCACCAGCTCGCCTGCACCGCTTCGATGTCGCTCACTAAGTTCTGGGCCAAGCAAATCCCAAAAATCTGTTGACGAAAGAAAAGCAAAAGCACACAGAACGTTTCAAAACAGGAGCTGTGAGCCGACGCTTTTGATGCTTCAGGGAACAACGTGAAGCTTAATGCGTGTGAACGGAACTGGCCTGCAGTAGTGCAACTCCGATGAAGATCCCGGCCACCAAGGTGAGGTTGTCCTGCAGCCACTTCTCAAACTGCGGCACGCAGCCTTTCACGTTGATGTAGTCCTTCTGCTCCGAGTCCTGCGGTGAACAAAACCTCCCGTGGTCATCTGCACAGGCTGACTCGATGGGAAACAATCTGGCTTTTTATGAAAGTGTTTAAGTCGTATCTAGAGTTACATGAAACAGATACCCGTTTCACGTCTGTGCAGCCAGCACGCCGTTAGATGTTTAGCCTAGCTTAGCACAAAGCGTGCCAGCTTACAAACAACGCGAAAAGCCGAAGATATTCTCCGTTCGGGACACACGGAGGTGAAACGTGTTTTTTCATTTGCAACTTCTCATCTCACTGAAAGCTAATTTCCCAAATTGTCAGACAGCTACGCTTCCTGGAAGAAAAATCAATGTGTCCAAACTTTGGAAACATCATTTGAATACAACAGTAAGATTTAACGTTAGCATGTTAGCATCAATTAGCAGCTTTGACCTGCCTTCATAAGCCCAGTTAGTGAAATCACTTGGTAGACGTGAAAAATTAGATCTTCTGAAGACAACAGTGGATCCAACCCCGTCATGAATAAAAACTAGAGGACAAATGGGACAAAGTTAAGAGTTACTTACTGGTTTAGCTCGAATGTCGTATCCACACTGAGTATTTATCACATCCTCCTAGAGACACACAGAATCAGCGTCATAGTATCGCACTTATTAAAGTGTGTCTTTTTGTGCACAACTGAATAAGATCAGGACTCGCAGTCTGCAGGTTAATTAGCACTACACACAAAGTACAGCTGAGGCTTAATCACAAGCTGAAGTGCTGAATAAACTGAACTCTGGGCCTGGTGGTGGCGCTGCAGGATCAACAAAGACTCCTCATATGGGAACATTTGGGCCAAATCTTGTTTGCACCCAGCCAGCAGATGTGATATTTGAGTTGGTAGCCCAGCGAACATTAGCGTTAAAGGTTAGATACATTTTTTTCCTCTTTCGTAAGGCAATTTGACTGAACTCTGAGAGAACGGCTCCCTCTCAGGACACAAGCACCAAGTTACAAAGACGTAAACAGGTTGAAATTAGCCAGGCGCTATGTGCTACCCTCAGGTTTTACAGTGTTTTCTGATTCTGTCCTGAGCCCCTGTTCGTATCACATGCTGCACATGTGCATGTCTATAGACGTGTACATGCATGCAGGGTGCAGGGCTTGTACCGCTGGGTCCTTGGTGCAGCAGGAGAAAGGAACTCCGCACTTCTCCCGACTGGGATTCCCATCAGTACAGTTGAAATAGATGTTCAGGTTCCAATCGTCAGCTCCAAAAGCTCCGCAGCACTCCCACTAAAGTCAGGCAGAGAGGGGCGAAACGTTAAAGGGTCCTGTTGCTGCAATTCCACGTTAACTCTCTGTGGACAGAAAAGACCCTTTTTAAAACGGGCAGCTTCAGACATGAATAGAATCAAGTGGCTCCCTTCGTTTAAAGGAATAACTTGAGTCCAGTCAGACCAGGTGGTGGCTGAACAGAGTCCACCTCTCACACAACCATCCTCGTTCACAGCTAGCTGACGTAGCTGTAGCTGCGAGAAAACTCACAGTACAGAGCTTCTTAAAATATACCAACTGGAACGTCTTGGTTGTGTTACAGACGTAAGACACCCGCATTCAGAATCACTGATCTGTGTAATAATGCAAATGACTGAACATCCAGCCTGCAACATGACCTTTCTCCGAACGATGCTGTGCACTCAGCTTCTTTTCGTACAGCCACGGATGCTGTTTACACTACTCAGGTATTTTACTGAAGTAAAAGTACCAATACAACAGTGTAAAATATACTGTCGAGCAGCTTGATACAGTAAAGCAACAGAACTGCTTGTTGATTATTGTGTTAATAATCTGAATCTGCAGAGTAACTGCAGATGTGTAATAAAGAGGAGTATAAAGTACTGCAGTTCACTCTGAAGTGTAGTGGAAGTAAACGGGGCCGCTCAACTCAACTTCAAGCACCTCAAACTTTTACTTAAATAATAGAGTACTTGAGTGAGTGCTTATTAGTAAGTACAAGCATATCGTGCTGTGACACTTAATGTACTGTAACACTGTAATCTGTGAACTTCAAACCCTTTTCTGCATCCAGCCAGCTGCAAGCTCCAAACACCGGAGAAGACTGTGACATGTAATTCAAAGCTGTGGGGATAAAAGCTAGTAAGTGGAATCTGTGGAAATACGGAGCCCTTTAGCCAGCTTACATATTCCTGAGTGAAGTCGATGAGGTTCTGCAGATCGATGTCGTCCCGGTAGGCCCGGATGTTGTTGTTGATGAACAGGTTGAGCTGGTCTTTAATCCAGTCCTTAAAGACAAACGCCAGGACTCCCGTCGTCAGCTCCAGGAAGAAGATGATTCCCAGAAACACCGAGAACTGCAGCAGCGAGACAGAAAATGAAACAGCTTTTACACCTGATCACTCGCCGCTGCAGTGGGAGCTGGAGGTTGTATCATGGAACATACAAACTTGAGCAGAAACGTGTTTTCCCGCAGTGCTCCGATGCATCCTGCAAAGCCCAGAATGAACATGACGCCCCCGACCACCATGAAGAGCCAGACTGGGTCCAGGCCCCCCAGGTCTGTGATGGACGAGATGTTGGACAGAACCCCCTGCAGGGGAGACAGGGCACAACAACACACTGGGGCTGAGCCAGGCAGCTGCGTCTCTTTCAGGAAAGGAACACGGCGACGTGGAAGGTCGGACGTCGAGTAAAGTCAAGAGGGGAAGTCAGGCTGCTGCAACCACTCATACGAAAATAATACACTCTGATGTATCGCGTTTAAACCTATTTATATTCAGAATACTAGACGTGATAATCGGGAACACGAAGTGACTCCGTGAGAGGACCCTGGGTCTCACCGTGGACTCCAGTAACAATTATTCGGTAAGTATACAACCGATTCCGTTTGAAACTTTGAACCTGGATTTAAACATTTGAAACTTTTGTTTGCTACAACCAGCATTTGAAGCTGCGTTCGTCCATTTTGTTGCCTGCAGCGGAACAAAGTGCTACAGGCTACACGTTGTTAGCTCGCTGCTAACTGCGTCTGTCAGCTGGTGTTAACGCTACTTTCACATCACACGCAGTCGTTTGATCCACTGTTGCCATAGAAGCATTGAGCAGCCGCATGAAAACAACAAAAATAACTGTCACATAAACAAAAAACTTAAACAGAACAATGTCAGATATTATTTAGAAATATAGGACTAAATCCAACATCAGTATTAATAACTCAGAGTGCCTCCACGTACCTTCTCGCTCCATGCCCACAGTCCAACTCCAACTAAGGCCATGCCCAGCAGCTGCAAAACACCACAGTCATGTCACGTTACTGGGAAGACGTGTTGATGCAAAGTGACACGGCGCCAGTCTGACAATACAAACGTATGATTTCCTCTGAGGCGGCGATGAAGTCACACGTCAACGTTGCACCTGAGACTTGCAGTTCACAGCGTGAACCGTTTTCTATGTGCACTCATTTTTTTTTAGCTTTTCCATATAAGAATATTATCACACGGAAACTTCCAACACACATTTTCATACGAGATGCTTTTCTTTTTTGTTACGCGTTGATGCTCGTTGTCGCTTTGCTCCTAAAGGAGCAAGTGTGCAAAATAATTTCCTGTGTGAACCTGTAATTAATCAAAGACGAGCAACAGAACATTTATTGGTTAACTATATTGCTATTATTGCTAATCTATGAGTCATTTGACGGGGCGGCTGTGGCTGAGAGGATAGTACAGTCGTCCATTAACCCCAGGGTTGGTGGTTCGATCCCAGCTCCTGCTGTCCGCATGTCAAAGTGTCCCTGGGCAAGACACTGAACCCTGAGTTGCCTGTTTCCCTGCCCAGTGATTGGCTCCAGCCCCCTAGGCCACACCCTCCACATCCAATAATAGTCTGACCCAGTCTGACCTGCAGCATCTACCGCTTTGAGATTAAATTAGGGCCCAGAATGCCAAAGATGTGACGACCCCAGGTTTTTAAAGGTGAAAACGTGCTGCTTGCCTTGGTCTCCATTATAGTAGCTTGACTAGATTTTATGGTCTGGACTACAAAACACAACATCTGGTGACGTCAACTTGGGCTCCTGGACAGAGTGAAGGACGTTTTTCTCCGTTTCCTGATGTTTTTGGAGAAAATTATCTACAAGATCGCCGTTAGTTAGCGGCCCTACTTGACTTTTATTAAGTGTTTGGAAAATATGATTGAATTAATACATTTCACTGTGAATTTATAATTGATGCAGATTTGGAAACTGTCCTCAGCCCTACATCAACTATGCACCTGAACATCACTGCTGGCCTTTGTTTCACGTCAGGTGTCCGTCAGACCAATGGAATGATGGTGGACAGATGTGGCCGCTATGACGTCACCCCTGACCGCCTCTGACGTCACGAGGCAGCTGCTCGGCCCGTGCTGCGGTGGTGCGATATGGATGCTAAGCTGCAGCCTGAGCTGTCAGTCACTACAACAAGCCGATTAGCTGCTGCTGCTGCTGCTGCTGCTGCCTCCATCAGCCACACGGTAGCAGCCGCACCCAAAACTCACCCAAAACAGGATGTTGAATCCGAAGATGAAGTATTTGATGCAGCAGCTGACTTCGTGGCCTTTGTAATAATTCCCCGACATGTTTGCGCGGAGGGAAACTCGGCCTGCTTCACAGGCTTTGTGTGCGGGCTGCAGCAGGTTCAGCGCCCCGGGGACGCATTTCACTCCGTCCGCTCGCAGCGCCTCGCACCGCCGCCAGGGCCGGACGGGCTCCGGGTCCGGACACGCGTCGCACCGCGAAGACAAGCGCACGGCACCGCAGCGAACCGCAGCGAACCGCAGCGACGGCCCTCTTGCGTTCTGGGCTAATTGCGCCTGCAGGAGGCGGTGCCGCTGCTGCGGGTGGTCGCCAGTGATTGGCTGCAGGACGGCTTGAAGGGCTGAGAACGCAACCAATCAGATCAGAGGAAGGACGGGGCGCTTCCGGTGTGTTAACAGCAACACGGCTGCTGCTTTACAACAACAACAAGAAACACATGTTTGATTAACAACTGTTATATATTATATATTTTTGTTGTTTGTAGCGTAATGTCGGCTGTGTAATTCCTGTGGGAAATTTATTCTAATTTAGTTTTTGTTTTTTTAGCTTAGAAACACTTCAACTTAAAAAAAAACAAACTTAATTTGTAATTGTAAAATGTAAAGTCCTGTTTAAGTCATTAGAAAGACCCTACTTTTACAGAAATATCAGTGAGGTCATTGGTGACCTCAGAGGTAGCCACAGCCCTATAATCTATGCTCATCATCATCATCATCTTCATCATCTTCATCACAAAGGTAATATTTATTGCAGGGCTGCCGTGTTAAAATGCAGTACATTGTACAGATGTCCATGTTATAGGTGTATATGAATACAGATATTAATATTAGCTACTTACAGAAATCTCAAAATCCAGACAAAACCAAAACAATCTGCACAGCTGGACAACAAGGTAAAAGAGAAATCATGTGTTTTTGTAATGTGGGTGTTCTGACCCTTTAAACTCACATGCAGCCACCGAAGAATGTCCAGTTTTATTTAAGGGCCCATGAACCCATCATCTCAAATTGCTCTATTTTGGTCACCAACCTTTACTCTGAAAGTTGTCACAGGAAGTATAAGAATGTCAGGCTACATTAAGCTCCAGACCTGAAGACTCTTCATTAACATGAACGCAGCTGTTACCGATGCTGATGTTACTGTCATTTAACTGCCATTGATCAGTGACTGTATTAACCGACAGTAACCTGGACGGTACCTAGATTGAAGTTCTGGTTCAGTTTTCAGAGTAATAAGCATAATAATAATAACGTTATATTAAATGCCCTTTACCAGTTCATATCACCCTAAAGTAAGCATATCAAAAACTCAGCAAGGTTGTTTCTGTGGATTTTATTTTCAACAGGTAATCTCAGTATTTTTAAACCGGGGCCCTATTTTTTACATATTTTGGTGGCAAAATGACTAATAAACAAGCACTTTTAGTGGACGCACTTTTGACAGGCACAGTTGCCCACAAGGATTATGTTGCAGGATTGCAGCCCGTCTCGTGGCTGCCGGCTGAGGTGATTTACTGGACCAGCTCCAAAACATTTGTGGCTAAAATATGTAAAACTGGGCCCAGGTGTGTCAGTACAGGGATTACCCTTTAAGCTGTTGTGCTGAAACATTCTGCATAATATCCATATCGGAGGTGGATAACACAGAATTATTCACTTTCATAAAGACGATGTGTGATCAGCCTCATGTGTTATTTTGGCACCAACAGTGGCACTGGGACCAGAGTTAGGTGTGGACAGGGTGTGCTTGGAAAAGCACCAGCAAGGGTTCACTCAGGGAGCCTCTGTTCAGACAGTAAAGGCTCCGTGTCAGGGCTTCATGAAGGACCAGACTCCCACTCTCGTCTGTGTAACGCAACTGAAAGCCCACCATCTCCAGAGGCTTCACAGCCAGAACAGCCGACACGTCAAACACATCATATCCAGACGAGGGTCGCTGATCCAGGACCAGCAGCCTGTCCTCGAGAGCAGGACTCTCCTTCAGAGCTCCCTGTGAAGCTGTGACGCCGTGCAGGGTGACGGTCAGGCTGATGGGGTGGGGGTGGAGGGTTTTCCTGAACAGAACCAGCTCTGCGCCCAGCATGGAGGGGTTCAGGCCGCTGACATTGAACCAGATCCATCCTGGAGGAGCGCGATGTGGACCTGGGGATCCAAAGAAGAAGGATACGAGAGGGGTTTGAAAGGACAATACCACTGTGTTTTTGCCCCTTAACTAAAAAACTGACTTTTTATTCCAGACATCTGTTGTTTTCCATTCATTTCTGTTTGGTATGAGAATCAGCAGACCTTTGAAACTTCAATCCATCACTTTAAAAAAACATGAACATTGACAGAGCAGTTTAGGTGCTTGCTGAATCTTTCCTTTTTCTTTCTGGAGAGTGTACGATAACCAGCATCAGTGGGTAAACAGACAAGCATAACAAGTAGCCAGAACAGCAGAAAGATAATCAAATCAAATAAGACAAAGGTGCTTATTGACTTGGACTAAAATGAGTGCAGACATGATGTTCGCTGTGATGGGTGATACACGATTTGGGCTAAAACATAACCAGAGTCACCAGTATGTTCCTTCAAATCCACGTGTTTACTAGTTCTGGTTTTGTTTATGCAATATCAGCTGGAAAGGTTACGTGAACAGTGCTTTACACATGTGCTGTCCCTGTGGAGGAGCTCATGACCTTGATGATGTCATCAGAGTTATCCTGGGTGGGGGGGTGGAGACTACACATTTATAACAAGAAGCCTGCGTTGCAAACTGAGGGCTAGAGCGTGGAAGGTGTGGGTGCTTTCCAGGTGGAAAGGGTCTAACAAATGAGCATTTGCAGTTGCATTATGGGAAATACAGGATCCAGTGGTTTTGGGCGCCACACGGGGACTAAAAGTCAAGAGTATCTCGGCTGCTTCAGTTTAGATTTTCTTCTTTTATTCTGCCTCAAACCTAAATTGTGGGACGTATAATGTATTTGAAATGCCTACATTTCGATTCAAATAGCTTTTGACTGTGGGGCTGGACACAGTGTTACAGAAATGGAGTGTTTGAAATTGTGGACGTGAAACATCAGCTGGTTGTTTTGGTCTTATGGGCGACAGCTTCAGTGTTTCAGTTGAGTCTCTCATCAGCAACAAACCCACTGTACACACTTTAGATCCTTTTAGCTCATTGTTAGCTGACATTCATTCTACTGCGGCTCTGTCTGGTGGATGTGTAAATAGGCAACTCTTTAACATGAAGGCAACATTGTAAGGTTATTCAAATGCAGCTTTGAAGCACATTGCTGTGTAGTAAGTAACAGTGTCTATTTTATACAGGATCTTTTATTAAACGCGGTCTATTTGCTGAGTTTTAAGCATGTTGCACAGCTTCAAACCAGTGATGTCATAGCAGGTGATCTGCTGATGGAAAACCCCCAGGTGGGCTCGCCCAAAGACATCATCACAGACTAAGTCCCCACACTTTTATTGCACCAAGCAGGAAATGTTAAACATTCAGTTCATGATCAGCTATGTTGTAATAAAACAATGGAAAAGTACCGAAGGAAAGTAGCAAAGATAACACGCCTGCAACAATAGTGATTCACTTGAAACCCTTACCAACAACACTCCGAAAACTCTGCACCAGCGTTCCATCTGAACTCCCAAAGTCTTGAGCCTCCAGTGAGTCCAGATGCTGATAGATCCTCCTCATGTAGGGATGCGGCTTAGCCTGGTGGCTCGCAGACACTTTGTTGATATGTAGCATTTCCAGAATGGCTTTGTTGAGCTCCCGGTCATCCTCTGCATCCCTGCGCTGATCCAGCAGCAGCGAGCCTGTGACAGAGCACAGCAGCAGGAAGACCAGCGTCACGTCGAAAACTCCTTGGACCATTGCGAGTTTAAACTACGTGCAAGCAGTCAGAGGATCCTGTTTCTGTCACTGTGCTGAAACGTCCACCTGGCAGGCTGCTGTAACAGACTGAGCACTAATAGGTATGCAGGAACCACAGGGGCCGTCAGGACTTAGTGAAGCGGTCCCATTCTGAAGCTGAGGAATGTTCCTTTTCACAAACTGCAATGAGCCTCAGTCCTCAACAAGCAACCACGGACTGGAAAGACGCCACTGTGACTGTAATGACTGCAGGCTCCATGGAATGTGTGATGCATGTTATACTCTTCAGACAAAGAGGTGGACAGAAATCTATTAATAACCAATTTCCGAGACAACTCTCTGCTGTGAAGGAGTATTAGGGCCACTTTTAGGGAGAAAGACTTTGAGTCTAAAGTCAAAATTATTTGAGAACAAAAGATACTTCTTGATATATTATATCTTGATATTTTAAGAATCAGGTTGTATTTTTCCAGCAGAAATGTTGTAATATGTCATTTGACAAAAAAAGAAAAGGAAAATAGTATTTAGAAAATAGGTCATAATATTTGAAGATGAAGTTATAATTTTATAAGCAAAAGTTGTCATGTCTTGAGCTAAAGTCTTATACTCCAAGATAAAGATGTTAGTCAATGTGCAGAAAGTAATATTTAAAGAATGATCACGTTGTGGGATAAAGATCATATGAGTTTAAGCTCAAACTCCTTCACTAAAAAACAAATCAGACCCCGTATTGTGTTGGTGCTATATTGACACAAATGTTTTTCCTGTGACTTTATTATCAGGACGACTGTTTTCCTCAAACGTTTCAGCTTTATCCTCAAACTCTCCCAGAGTGGCCCTAATACCCGCAGGTACCCTGCAGAGTACGTCTTGTAGCAACACTGTCACAGCTAAATGGAACGGGGCCATCGTTCATGTGTTCCCTGCTTTGACAAGAAAGACAAAAGGTCATACTGGAAATGTGCGTTTCAGGAACATGTGACAGTACCAACAGGTCAGCGAGTGTGCGTTCCAACATTTCACCTGATTTGAGTATTGTGAATTATTTCAGCTGCGACTCGACATGAAGTCTGCTCTTAAACAGAAATCTGCAACGCCACTAAACTTGTAGGAATGTGTGTTCTGGCATTTAAAGAATACACATGTGGTGTGATGGTCTGATGGGGTGCTAAAGCTTCACATTTTGGAAGGACAGCAGCATCACCAGCAGTTTGATGAGGCCTTCGTGCAGATTTCAGGCTGCCTGCATCATTTCTGGGCCTGGGTTCACTTGTGCACTTGTTTAATGTGATTTCCAGAAAACCTTGACCAGTCAGGTGGTTCTCCCAGATGGAATACCAAGTATTTGTTGCTGTGTAGTGGTCATATTATTTTCTCAGGTGTATACTGACCCCTGCTGGCGCTCTACATAACTAGAGTCTTATTAGTTTAGCACTGTTACAATGATATTTGGACGAATTCAGTCACAGTAAAAGGCTTTGAAGAATGTTAAACATTTTATCTAAGGCTTTGCTTTTATATAGTGGTGTTTGTTTTCTCTTGCAACTTTAATACTTGCTAGTTTGCAAAACTCTAATGGATTTAATTAAGGAGACAATGAGGAGTTAAAGTAAAGGGGGTGTTACGTTCCCCGGTTGTGTCCAGGGATATCAGGGAAGGGTAACAAACATTCCCAAGAGGTGAACTCATTCTGTGGCAATAATTTGTTAATGTCATTAACACCAAAGCAGCTGAAACTGATTAACAACCCCCTCTGCTACTTAACTGACCAGATCAACATCCCAGAAGTTTAACTGACCTGATGCTAGACTCTGCTTAAAAAGTGTTCCTTTAATAATATTGAAGAACCTCAATGTTGAACAAACAATTAGATGTTAGATCAATTTTTCAAACAAGCTGCCATCATTATGTAGACACATGAAGCAAACCACGAGACATGCTGTTGGGAAAGGCTCTGCTCCAAGGCTGGATGTGTAATTATTAGCGTGGTTACAAATGTCATATTGTATGAGGTGCTTTTTTTTTTTTGCTTTTGGAAGTTCTGGTTTCACGTCGGCTCTCTATAGCAAACAGCTTCCTCGTTACTAAAACTAAAAGAATCTTTTGCAGACGTTGAGGAGCAGGATTTAGACTTTATGGCACAAACATTTTGTGTTGAACAGATTTGCAGGGTGTGTATCCTTTCATAAAGCGCATGAAGTCCATTTTGTCTCCTCTGGTGTTTTCCCTCACGTTACTGCACTTTAGGCCTTTCATCTTCACCTTTTTCTGTTCCGTAATGACAAAGCTGTTCCTTAAATCACCAGACGCTCTGGACAGGACTTTGATCTCAGAGCCTGGTGTTTGTCTTTCGCTCGCTCCGCTCCGATTACTGATCCCACATCAGCAGCAGCAAGAGGAGGAAGGCGTCCTCAGTCAGCCTCTGTCCCTCCTCCTCCTCCCTCTCCACTCACCTCACTCTCTTGTGGGTGGGGTTTGTCATTGAGGAGTGACCAAGAGTCTGTCAATGAGGTGGTGGCTGTGTAAAGCAGAGGAGGGCAGACAGGTAGGGAGGAAGGAGAAGCGCCAGATGTTAGCAGATCAGGTAAGGACATGTCTAAATGTATGTGGAAATCTCTCTGCTGGGGACCTTTGTTCTTCTTCTCCCTCCTTTTAATTGTTCTTCTTTGTGACCTGTCTGCTTGCCGTCTCTCTTTCTTCATTGCCTGTTTTTCTTTAGTCTTCCTCCTTATAAACTCATTTTGATGAGAAATTTGTCTCTTATTGTCTCAACATACTTGTCGTTAATCAGTATCCCCATTAACTGACTCCTCGGTAGACGTCTGTTGTCTAAATGTCTCACATCTTTTGGTCAGTACATGGTGTTTATTTAACACAGCCAGATAAACATTTAATGAAATCTGCGTTAAAACGCACCCACCATCATCGGTGATGGTGTATTTAAAGGGAAAAGCATTTCCTGGCTGCACATTCATGCTGTGTTGTGTCTGCTGCTACAGCACTGTAACACGCAGCCGTTCACTTCCACAACATTTGTCACATACTCAACTCCTGTTTCCAGCAGTTTGGGAGTATCTGGGAGCTTTTTAAGAACCGTTCTGCTGGACGGCAGCCAAATGTTATCCGCTCATGTTTTCAGCAGAATGCCTCCTTCTTCCCTCGCCTTTCTTTTGAAATCGCTGGCTGCTAAGGACCCTGTCATTACTAAGATTAGAAGAAGCCGCTGCTGTGAATGGGTGTAAGAGACGCTCCCAGCTGTGCAGCGAAGCCACTGGTTACGTGACACACCACATTCCCTCACAGCTGTGTGTTTTGGGAAAGGCAGGGTGAAACTCTGCTGGGTTGTGGAAGGTTACTTACTGTGAGGGAAGACTTATGAGATGCTAGTTGACCTTAATGATCTTTTGATTATTATTTTTAGCTTGTTCTATGTTATCTTTCCAAGGGGGAGGTGGCGTAAACAGACAGAAAGCCCATTTTGTGTTTTTTCCAGCTGGCATGTGTCAGATCTTTGATCTTAACTGCACAAAGAAGCCTTCGATATAATACACATCATTCAGCATGTATGCAGAACAAGAACATTTGGTGAAATGTTTGAATGTATGATTTGTTCATATATATATTCATATCGTTACCAAAATTGTTTCAGTTCATAACAAACCATTAAAGGGGTATTTCCATAAAGTTGGTGGACAGTTTAAAAAAATAATGGTCCAAATTGAAGCCACAGAGCCCAAAATATCCTGACTTTTAGTCCCTCATGTAGCTCAACAGGATCCTACATTACCCATAATGCAACCTTTAGACCCTCCCTGCCTGGTAAACCCCCCCAAATTAAAAAATGAATATCCCCTGGTTGTCATCCAGGCTTCTCGTTAAAAATCTGTCGTTGCAAAGCGGATTAACCCTGATGACATCACTGGAGGGTTAAAGCGAGACCATGTACATTTTGAAAAAGAAATAGCACATTTATTCTCTTATAAATTAAACATTGAATGTGTATAACAAAAAGACCTTTGCTCAGTTCAATAGAGGTTTTGCTGTTACAGTCCGACCTGGTGTGACCCGTATTGCTGCTGATGCAAACTACAGTGTATAAGATTCATCATTTAATATAGGAAATAATACATTCTGAACTCTGCCCTCTGCTCCCCCTCTAAATATCTGAAAAGCCTAATTTATGTCTTTTGTTCTTATTTATCCAGTGGGGAAAATGTTCTTAAACCGTCCTTTAATGTCAAAACAAAACTGCTGATCTGACTGTAAAAACAGCTCACAGTGTCAGAACAGCACACATGGTCAGTCAACGGTTGCGTCGGAGGATTTAAATAATGATGGTATCCATGCTGTGCCAGTTGTGTGTACTATTACGCATGATTTTGGAGAGTGAGTGTGTGTCTGCACCATCGATGTTGGTCTGAGCAGGAGGACACACAAGTGAAAATCATTTTCTGTAAACCTGAGCAATCTGCACGTGTCACCCTGTTTTTATTTACTTGGTTCTTTATGCAGTTCCTTCTTCTTGTGCTCCCGTACAGGTGTAGCCTGCAGCAGTGGCAGGCAGCTCGGGGCTTATTTGATTAGCCTGCTGTTCAGGTCTGATGTGCCAGGCCGGGTCCGTTCTGAACTTGATTTAGAGGTGATTGCAGGTAACGGTTCAGTTATAATGCTGAGCTTTGCAGGTGGAAAACGTGCAGCACTAGATTTGTTAAAAGGTTTTTAATAACATCTCACTCTTTTTGCTTTGTTGCATATGGGATTCAAAATGGTTTGAATGTGCATGTGTTCATGCTGCGGCAGTGAGGACCACAGGGGGTGCCGAAAAATAAATTCAGAGGCCCAAAAGTTCAAACAGAATCAACTTTTGGAGAAATGCGACCGACGTCATGCTGCGGTGGCCAATCACGCCCGCGATCTGGGTTAGAGGAACTCTGTTGACCATTCCAGGCCTGATTTGGTCTAAATGCGGCTTTAATGTGTGGATGAGTATGAGTGGATCACCATCCTAAACCCTCTGTTTTGGACTCTGTCCAGATGCTGTGTTTTTTGGTCAAATCACGCGTGTTTCGTATGATTCGCATGGACTGACCTCACCTCTGTGAACCAATCCACTGACTGCAACAATAGCAGAGAAATGAATTCCTTTGGCCCTGAGAACCTGCAGTTTTAAACGCTGGCAGCGTGGGAGGAGCCACAGAAGACCTCATACAGCCGTTTTCACAGGATGAGTAGTAGCCCTCATCTTCCTGGGAAAAATCCATGGAGTGCCCCTTTAAAAGGGTGTGAGTCAGCTGGAGCGAGTGGTACCATCTAACACTCATGTATTGTTTAGGTTTGGATTAGGGAGTGCATGTTAATTTATGTAAATGTAAACTACACCTGTCAGTGGGGAAAACAGCTCGCTCCTGACATGTGAGGCTAATCCAAGGTGAGCCTGGTGGTCTTTAGATCTGGCTAAGATCTAAATCCACAGTACTCAGCATGACAGGAAATAGGACGGCTTCCCTGGATGCATCTTGCTGACGTTATATTGTACAGCAGCGACTGTAACATGAAGCTCTGCCAAAACAGGAAAAGGATCAACAGCAAACAGGGACAGGGCCCTCCGAGTGCTCCAGGCAGCTTAGCATCAGGATCTTTCCCAGCGCTCCCAGCCCCGCAGGGACTCACATCAGTCAGTGGGTCATACGAATCGATTACTGAGGTATTTGTGCTGTTCAACATCAGTGACATGCAGCCATTTAGTGTGACACAATGCATCCGTTAAAATGTGGTCCACTCTCAGCGCTGGCATGCAGCTGGACTTTGGTTTGCTCACAAAGTTGCACGGTGAGTAGCATGTATGTGCTCATGTAGACTAGTAGGGAAACAGTTTCCATGATCTGACTGGCTGTCTTTACAATTTGCTTTCATTGTGACATTTATGAAAACACACTCTGGCCAGAACAATGTGGACACCAGACCAACAGAGTCATTGAACATGTCATTCTAAAACCACAGGTATTACACGCTCCCATTCACAACAGCATCAGAGAGGTCCAACGCTGATGTTGGTGATCAGGTTCGACTCATAGTCGGTGTTCCAGTTCGTCCCAGAGGTGTTGGATGGGGTTGAGGTCAGGGCTCTGTGCAGACCAGACATTTCTTTATGGAGCTGCTTTGTTGAAACAGGAAAGGGTCAAACACAAACTGTTGACATAAATGTTGAAGAGCACTATTGTCTAAAACATCACATATTAGATTGTTGCGCTGCCCCCATGTGGCCAAGAAATCCTTTGCTGCAGCTTTAACTTTTAGTTTTTTGGGATGATTGTAACCTTCCTTGCCGTGTCCTGACAGCAGCACAAATTATACTTTGGCTGATATTTTACAAACCAAAGGTCACAGCAGGTCATTCGAAGTGCAAGGTATTGCTGTCAGGTGAAACTACACACCTCCAAAATGTCACCTGTTCAGGATCTTCATCATTGACAGCCTTGTGAAATTTCTAATTATACAATTAAAGTTAAAACATGAAAATCATCTAAATGAGAGTTTACTTAGGACTAACAAAAGCAGTACATTGCCACCGGATGAGGTCTGTGGTGATGGTGGAGGGGGGGCTTGTGGCCATTTGGAATTTAGTTTTTACACTCAGCTCCTTGCACATGATGTTTCCTGCTCCAAACACAACCATTGTTCATGGGGACAAGCTACAACATGTCCCCCCCCCGATGCAGAGGCTAATTATAAGGTGCTTTTCTGTCCAAGGTGCTTTCTGTGTGAGGTCTGAAGGTAGGTGTCCTAGACAAGTGTTGAAGGAATGCGGCAGGATGACATCTGAAGCTTGTTTCCAAATACAAAACAGCGCCAGCACACATCCTCAGGGGGTCTAGGGTCAGGTAAGATGAAACTTTATTGATCCCTGAGGAGAAAGGAGAAATTAGGAACAAGGAGCCAAGAAATTAACAGAACATAGAATGAAAACAGGCTATAATTGCCAAAGAAAGGAGAAATTTAAGGCACCCTTAGGTTATATTAAAGAAGGTTTTACAGATGGTTTTATAGGATGTTTGTTCCCTGCTGCTTTTCATAATGAAGCTAACTCCAGCAGAGTATAAAGGGCTTCTATAGTGGAATATACCATTTAAAGGTCAAAGGTCACTGAGAAACATCATGCCATTACTAGAGAGAACCTTTTTCCCCTCAGGGAAAGGCTCACATTTGTTTGTAATGAACATATTTCCTGTCAAGCTGAACACAGAACAACTCACAGAGTTTACGGAGAGAGATGTGGAACATGCCTGAAGCTGGCTGAGAACTCTGACTGCTGTAATTACAGAAACAACGAACAACAAGTGTACATTGTAGTAGTTGTCACTAACCAGCAGTGCTGGTGTCTCCTGTATATGAGGGTGTTCTTATATTGGTGCTCATTCATGCTCCCGTTTGTAGATGAGTAGTTCTGTCTAATTATGTTGTTGCTTGTGGGATCGACTGCTTTTAAACAGAGATGAAACTTTCGGGTTATGATGGAGGTTATTCCCTTTATAGAACCCCTCCCTTTATCATATGCAACACTAATGTCATCTATTTATTGTTTTTCACGCGAAATTACAATTATATTAGACAAAAACGATACCTTTTTGGGAAATAAGCTTATTCTATTTCTTTGAGTGTGAGATGAGAATCACCTTAGATGGACCTTGTTCCCAGCAGCAGCAGGTCTGAAACACTGTGCACCACCTGCTCAGCAGCCAACAGCAGACAGACACAGTTAGAGACGAGCTGGTGAACATGGCGGAGCGTTTAGCAGCTAAAGAGCCAGATATTTCCCTCAGACGTTGGTGGAGCCCAAAGCCAGAGCTAATAGAGCAGGAACACTGGACTGACACAAGCACAGATCCAAATGGATGCTAAAGTGTGTGTCTGCTGGCTGCGTCAATAGGCAACTGTTTGTTAACACATTAGCCAAATCAGCTTTATGAGGCAATAATATCAATGTTGCGTTTGTAGCTGCTGCCTCCCAGTGGCCAAAAAACAATTTGTGTAGCTATAATGAAACAATGGATCACAAAAGGTCTCTTACTATCACTGTTCACGTCTCTATTCATGTAGTCATCATATGTTCAGTTGTCACTACAGAAACTACATTTGGTTGGTGCTTGTGCTGATTGTGTTGCTAACATGTTAGCGTGGCCAATACAATCAGTCAATGCAGCTTAAATGGCTTTGAAATGCAATATTTGGACTCTTTCTCCAGAAAGTATTGCTGTGTTTTTGGTTTTGTTCATTTGCCTTGTGAAATGTGTTTTGCACTTCTGGGCCACCTAACAGCTTCGATGTGTTACAGACAGAAACCTTTTTCTTTATTTCTTTCCAGCTCTTGACTGATCATGTGAACTGGGTGAAAGCTCACTGCCACATGCAACAATATCATTATCCAACCAGAGGAGAACGTAGCCTCTTCTCCAGAGAAAGACATCCCTTGGTTTACTAAAGACTTCTATTGACATGGGTTTCTGACAGCAGTCCTGCTTTTGTTTGCCGTCAGTCCTTGAAGACCCTACAGGACGTCGACTCGCGACTGACAGTGATGGGTTCACAGGGTCAAACTCTGGCCTGGACCTTGCTTCCAGTGCTTCTGCTGGGTGTGACCTGCTCATCGCACGGTTCCCTTGTGAAAGTCAATAAGGGATTAAAGGTGAAACGGGGTCAGTCAGCCTACCTCCAGGACGGCGACCTGCAGTTCCATATTCCCCGTCAGAAGGATGCCTGCAAGGTGGAGGTGGTGTTAAATGAGCCCATAACTCAACGAGTGGGAAAACTCATGCCTCAGGTAATGCAACCCCAGTATGTTCCATGTGTAGTAAAACTAGGTTGTAAAGTCTGAAGCCATGCATTACTCTTCCATA
This sequence comes from Gadopsis marmoratus, assembly GCA_036023855.1. Taxonomy (NCBI): domain Eukaryota; kingdom Metazoa; phylum Chordata; class Actinopteri; order Centrarchiformes; family Percichthyidae; genus Gadopsis; species Gadopsis marmoratus. The sequence continues at coordinate 91,025 of JAVQJF010010739.1, forward strand.
GCACTGTGTGACAGCTAACGTGCAGGAAACCATCTAACATGTTATTACTGTTGTGGTAATGATCTTTCTATGTTTTGCCATTCTAGCAGATTCTGTCATGTTCCTACCAAATGTAAGTGTCCCTCAAAATTCCCATCAGTGCGCAGTGTATGGAATCTTGGCACTATAAAAGCAGGTCAAATCTGTCCAAAATGAATCAAATTGACACAGGGAGTCTCTGGTTTCTAGGTATCAGGGATAATTCATGAAAAAGTCAACGTGTCCCGTCCCGTGCTTCATATCAGCATTAACTTTTTACAATATTTAACTGAGGCCATGGTTTGTCAATAACCTTAACCATGTTCTTTGAGTTGCCTTAACATAACCATCAACACGGTAATCTTGAAAAACTTTTCAGCATTCTGAAATTGTTGACCCTGGGCTCTGATTTTCAAGTGTCAATCTTTAACCTGTGCTCTACTGCAAACTCTGGGCTAATTCAAATACAACATAATATTATGCACTCTGTACACTAGGGTTTAGGTTAGGTCAAGGCTGAGTGTGACTGCTCTTCACCCTATATACGCCTGCTTGAAGACATATTTCCATGTCATGAGCAGCCTAGTCTTCAGTCCAGAAAAGAGAGGTATTTTGGGGAAGAGAAGGTGGATGGACCCCTCAATACTTCTTCCTTTGTTTTCCAGGCAGACAGGCCGTCTCCTCTCTAATGATGCGGTGCTGACAGATACAGAAATCTGTTGAATGTCCAAAAGGAGTCATTTGTTTATGCATAAAAGTAGAAAACTAAAGTTCAGGATTAAACTTGAAGCCCTCACTTTGCCATTAGTGGGCCAAAACGATGAGCTTGTGACAATCAAGCCATATTTAATGTTCAGTTTAAGTCATTTTATTTTCAATTTACTTTTAGTTTAATTTAAATCCATGCCCTTACTGCAAGCCCAGCTTATGATTCTATATGTCACAAGGAATTAATGTTAATATAAAGCACCTGATTCTGAGTTAACATGACAATCCATTAAGAAAATGGTCAGTATGTAGATTCACAGATCTAATGTGTCGAAATTATTAGTATTAGTTTAGAGACTGGTGAGTAGTGAGTTAGTGGTCTGCTCTCAAGCCATTTACCATCATCTTCCAGATATTCTTTGATTCAGAGCTATGTTAGAATTACTTCTTGGATATTAATTAATTGTTTGTTCCAGTAAAGATGTATTATTTCCTAATAATTTCCTTGTAAGTTCCTTGGAAAGAGCTATAATTATAGAGAAAATAGAAATGTCCTGTAAATGTAACCCAAGAAATTATTCATTCAGTATTAATTCATTATTGGAAACTTCATTCTCCAAATATATAGAATTGTGTTTCTGGCCTGTGGACAAATTATACACTTCATGTTCAGCTAGCCTGCTGCATTCTGACTACAAGACTGTCCAGGTTATGCTAGCAATAAATTGCAATTAATCATTTGGGAGTATATCAATATAACAACGTCTGTTTTCACTACAATAGTACCAAATTACATAGTTCTACAAATGTATTTAAAATTATTAGAAAGTTACTTGCAAAAGACAGACCTGTAAAATTAAGTTACTTTAGTTCCTGGTTTGGCACGTATAAGTTCCTTGTGAGTGTAGTTTAAATCTGATCTTAAATCTGCTTTAAAATCTGTTACCGTGTGGTTTCTTCATGCCAATCTGGTTTAACCAAAAATGTGACTTTGGCTTCCAGTCTCAACATAATGGAAACTGCTATCATAAACGCACTGCATGGAAGTTTTCAAGTGTTCAAGCAAGACTGTGTAACTCTTTAAAAGAAGAAATAACAGATTATTCTTCCATGAAATGAAACTTTAAATTAAAAGCCAATACAATGCACCCTAGCTCAACTCAATACACTTGGTCTTGTCTGAACAGTAGCTTATGCTGGCTAATGTTAGCTAATGTTAGCAAACTTTAGGTAGATATTGCTGTGTAACCGACATCAGCCAGTACACCGGACTCACTTATGCTACAGCAGTCGCCAGTGTTGTGTATTGTTCAGCAGTTGCAGTCTTGTTTGATTTAAACAATTAATTTAGCTTTAAATGTCCAGGTAGTTCGACACACTGTAGTCCCAACTCACTCATCATGTTTGATAATTAAGATTTATTAACCTTTATTTGTTCAGGTATTTGATTGCCACTATCTGGCTGATGAGGTGAAGTACGTCCATAACGGCTGTCCATTGTTGAAGGAGGACACTGTCACGCTTCGACTGTACAGGTACGACACCTGGATGTCTTTAAAATGGAAAACACAATTATTCTCTTTCATTCCTGCTCTTGCTGGTATGACAGCATGATCATCTTATGATGTTTTGACCAGGTTCACAGAGACAGAGACATACATGGAGGTGTTTTCTCTCCATTTGGACATCATGGAGCCTGAATGCAGCATCATAAAGCTGGGTCCCAAATCCCTGGAGGTTCCTGATTTTTATGGCCTCTCTGATGCTGTGGATGGCAATGTGGTGTCCTTCCACTATGAGAGGAGCTCTAGCCTGGAGTGTAGCATCCATGTGAGTAGCCATGACACCCACCTGCCAGCCCACGGCCAGGTGGTCACCGGAGAGCCAGAGAAAGCTGCGAAGAGAGGGGACGAGCCAGAGAGCTTCATCCACCTACGTCAGCAGCTAGGTAACCCATGAAACTACATGACCCATCCATAAGTGAATAGACAAAGATCCACCAGTACATGCTGTGGTGGACCAGGGGGCGGGGTCAGCACCTCGACCGTCGCCTGGCAACAAGGACGATGCCGATTGGGCCAAGTGGTGGCAGGTGTGTACCTCCCCGTGGAGAGATTGCAACCGCTTGGCACCTGGGAGTGGACACACCTGCCTCTAATCAAGACCAACGAGGAAGGGAGAGCCTTCCTTCCTCGAAGCAGCTTAAAAGCCACAGGAGAGACGACCTCAGGGCAGAGTAGAGGTGGAAGGATCGGCGAGAGAGAGAACGACTAGTAACATTGGAGAAAATAAAGAAGTATCACTTGATTGGTTGGCGACTGGAGTATTTTGTTTACCGAGGGCCACTACCCTTCGTTAGACATCTTGCAATGCGTAATGCACTGTGGTAGACTGGGTTTAAGGGCTTAAGTAATGATGGTGCAGCATGACGGTACAGAATGTCTCAGTGATCAAGTGCAAAGTGAGAAAAAGACAAACAGCCATGAATTCCGTACAGAAGACAGTCTGCTGTCACGCCAGATTCCTATGTGTTTGTATGACTCAGTAAGACTGAGATGGGCTCCATTTAAAGTTTTCATGACAGGATAACACACTTAGATGTAGAGAAGACTATCTATGTTGCATAATTAAGAAGTGTGATGCATCAAAAGCAGATGTAAGATGATTAAGAGCCTTTGTAGAATCAGTGGAAAACCAAATTGTGTCATCATCTAAAGAAAATGGACGTTAAAGTTGTGATTAGTTAGAAAAATGTTAATTATGTATAATGGAAGTGGTAATGTGCCAAGACTAGATTGACATTGTCTAGATGTCACACTCAATTTAACAAAGAATTCAGAAAAGTGATGTCAGATTTGTGTAACTGCTCTACGGTTGTGTAATTATTCAGATAATAAAGCCAGAGCGATGTGTAAATCTGAAGACTGCCTGAAGGGTCTGAAGCGAGTGAAGTTCGCCAAAATTCCCTGTGATGACTTCCTGGTGATGGGGCTGAGGTACCAGCACATAGACCCTCCGTCCCCAGACGTAGACTACATAGCGATCAGACTGGACCTCAAGGACACCAGGAGTGGCAGCATATATCAGGTAATATGGTTGTTTTAATGCTAACAGGTTTGTATTCCTATGTTCCTTACTACCTGTACCAGCACCGTGTTTTTGTCTAGTCTGAACAGGCCTGGATTCCAGTGCAGATAGTCGGTGCAATGCACAACCAGCCTCCCAAACCGTCCTTCGTGTCCATGTTTATCCTGGAAGTGGACCAGTTTATCCTCACTCCGCTGTCAACTGCTACGCTAGACGCTGAAGATGAGGAAACTCCCAAGCAGCTTTTGGTTTTCAACATCACCAAACCCCCTGTGGACGGCTTCATCACCCATCTGTCCGATCACACCCGCCCAATCTCCTCCTTTACATGGCTCGATCTCAATGACATGCTCATTGGGTATCAACCTCCGAACTCCTCGCGTACCCAACGCAGGAATTACGAGGTACTTGCCCTTTTTATACTTTGTGCAGTATATAAAACAATGTGTTTGGTGGTGTCAGTGGTTTCTGAAAGTCTTTGTAATCTTCCCATACAGGTGGAATTTGAAGTTCATGATTTTTTCTTTGAGAAGAGCCCATCAATGACTGTTCATATGTCTGTAAGGAATGCGGACACAAATGCACCCAGAGTGTCTTGGAACATGGGTACGGCAGCATCATCACATTGAAAATGCACAGCTTCTTCAAATGCATGGGAGCAATTAAGTTGTTTATGTAATAACTTTAACTCATAGTGCCAACGCAATAGGATGTATTGCATTGGTTTTAAGACGCATATTGTTTGTCTGAGTCTCACCACTGTCATCAACCCCGCTTTTAACAGCAGACAACTGTTTCCAGCAAGAAAGCTTTGAGAAAAACCTACTGCATGTAACCTGCCTAGCACCAAAAGTTAGCAACTAGCTGATGAAGAAAATCAAACATCTATCAGCTATCGAGCCAGATATTTTTCTCAGGAGTTGATGATGTTTTGTCAGGTGAAATTGTGCCAGGCTGTGATTTCTGTAGTTGTTCAGCCACCAAGTGGTCAAATAAACTAAAAGAAACCCTTCTAAAGCAAGTTAAAGTAACAAAGCCACCTTTGGAAAATCCTGAAAACTCATTTGATGTACTTTCTTACTTTTTGCAGGTTTTATACCATATTAGGCAAGGTTTTTAATGTGAAAATATAATTAGCATAAACCTACAAGCTGAGTGAAGACACTGAAAATCAGCTCCATATGAAGGAGTGTGAACTGCCACCAGAGCAGCAGATCAATTCTCTGAACACAGAAAGCTGGACTCTTTTACTGCTCTAGTCTTTCTTAGAATGAGGCTTGGCATGTACTTACCTAAGTAGTTTCTCTATTAACAATTTGTCTTGTAGGTCTCAGTCTGTTAGAGGGTCAGTCCCGGCCAATAATTTGGGAGCAGCTCCAGATTGTGGACAACGACAACCTGAAAGCTGTTCGTATCATCACTGTGGATGGCCTGCAGCACGGACGGCTCACTGTCAGAGGTACAAAATGACATCTTGCCACTTCTATCTGGTTCCTTCTGTACAACTCACAAGCTAGAACAAAAGATTTTTAAAGTTGTGGTAAAATGTGTCTGTGTGCACCATATAAGAAGTTTAAATAAAGTTTCACAGTCTCTTAAAAGAAGAAACAAGGTTTATGGGAAATGTCTTAATTTTGAGAAAATTACTATACCTGGTATGAGGTACATGCTACCGATTATCTCCACCAAAGGTTTACTTTAATTTTGTAGTAATATAATATTGATATTAATAATATTAACACATATCAAAATTATTCTTGTAATATGACTTCTGTTTTTATTTGATTGTTTTATGTCAAATCCAGGTGGAAAGGGCTTCATGTTCACTGTCGGCGACATCAAAGCGGGCGCGGTTCACTATCACCACGATGACAGCGACTCCACTAAAGACTTCATCATCTTCCGCATCACCGACGGCCACCATCAGACCCGACACAAGTTCCCCATCAAGATCCTGCCAAAGGACGACAGCCCTCCGTTCCTCATCACCAACATGCTGCTGGAGGTGTCTGAGGGCCAGGTGGCCTTACTGAGAGGCTCCACCCTCCAGGCGTCAGACATGGACTCCAGCGACGACTACATCCTCTTTAACATCACCCGTCCCCCGCAGGCAGGAGAGGTCATGAAGATCCCAGGAACAGGACGCACGGGTCAGAGCAACGGACTTTTTAAAAAAAAAAGTTATGATACATGCATACATGGATTTGCTTTTGTTTTGAACCAAATCATGTTTCTGTTGGTTTTCATCCAGGCTACCCTGTCAGACACTTTCTGCAGAAAGACCTGTCTCAGTCCATTGTTTACTATCGGCACCTAGGAAACGAGGTGTTTCATGACTCCTTTGAGGTCGTGCTGTCGGATTTCCACGACCCGCCCAACCTGTCAGAGCCTCAAGTGTGTAACAATAACTACGTCTTTAAAATACTGTTATTCAGTGAGTTAAAGGACCAGTGTGTAAGATTTAGGGGGATCTACCTCCAGAAATCTAATATAATATTCATAAGTATGTTTTCGTTAATATACAGTTGCAATCTGCAACATCACTGCTAGATGCCACTAAATCCTACACACTGGTCCTTTAAGGAACAACATTTCAATTCATGCTGAATGATCATGAACACATTTTCAAGTATTGGCTTACAACACAGGCTATATCAACTCCAAATAGTAGCTATTCTCAGCTTAATTATGAAAAATATAAAGCCGCACAATACTTCTTCAAAATTATTAAAAT
>JAVQJF010010741.1:0-17671 GCA_036023855.1 Gadopsis marmoratus
CTGTGATGCTCTGTGAGTTCTGACTCCTTTCTATCAGAACCAGCATCACTGTTTCAGCAGTTTGAGCTACAGAAGCTCTTCTGTTGGATCGGACCACACGGTCCAGCCTTCGCTCCCCACGACCATCAATGATCCTTGGCCGCTCTCTCTCTCCATGACCCTGTCTCCGGTTCAGCGGTTCTCCTTCCTTGGACCACTTCTGGTAGGTGCTGCCCCCTGCAGACCGGAACACCCCACAAGAGCTGCAGTATTGGAGATGCTCTGACCCAGTCGTCCAGCATCACAGTTTGGTTCCTTGTCAAAGTCGCTCACATCCTTCTGATCGGTGTATATATTTGCCAAAAGTGAAACTCACACTAAAAATGTGTTTCATGGCTGTGTGTTCAGATTTGACTGATTTAATTTGAAGAGACGATTGCTGATGCAAATGCGGCAGTCGGCCGCTGAGGGTTTTAACGTACCTTAATTGCCTCCATGAGCTGTCGATTGCTGCAGCTACAACTGCCGTTCATGTGTATCAGGGCTAACATCGGCCACCTGCCGTGTCAACAGAGGGTGGTTATTGACCGCTGCAGGTGGTTCAAATAGCAACTGCCATAAAATAATGTCTAATGATGTTGTTACCCCATCAAAAATGATCAATTCACTGATGAAATATCTAACTTGCTTGTTAGGGTTACCATGCTAATCCTTGTATGTGAATTGTGATGGTCTTTGTTTCTCTGTTTTGTCATTTCAGCCTTAACTGCCTACACGTACCTCACCATCTTCGACCTGTTTAGGTGAGTGTGTTCTGCTCTAAGGAAACGGCATCTGTAACGTGAGTGGGCTTTTCTCAGCTATTGTTCCCAAAATATTGTACATATCAATATTGGAACACAGAGAGAAAAACCTGGACGTAATAAGTGATCAGTGACCCCGCCTGTGAAAGCTTTGTGCATTAGCGCTGAAACAGTTAAGCGAAAATGGTGTTGCTGGTTCCAGCCTGCCAAATGTAAATATGTGCTGCTTTATTTATTCTTATATGATAGAAAATATAATATTTGGTTGTGTTATTTGATGTTGTAATGGCATTTTTCATTATTTTCCAATATATTATAGACCAAACAGTTGATCGACTAACCGGCAAAGTGTTTGGCAGATTTATCAATACACGTCCACAGCTCATTTTGGGGTGTGAAAAATACAAAAACACGGTCAGATGTGAGATGACACGAGTCTGCTCAGCTGCGCTGGTGTTTGCTGTTGTTTTGATGGAGAACTTCCATGCCATGAAAAATTTATTCTGAGATTATAATGAATAAAAGATATATTTAACAAGGAGGGAACTTTGGCTGACCCCTCTGCTGTTTCTGTTTTCGTGTCTCACTGACTCTTCCTTCTCCTTCCCCCCTCCCCCGCCCTCACCTGCAGTTTGATCACCTGTCTGATCAGTTCCTGGGTGACCATGAAGAAACCCAGTCAGGTCTACTCGTTTGGGTGAGTTCACCACAATAATCTGTTATACACTGTATGCTGCAGTACTTTGTCAGGCTTGACCAGCCTGTGAGGAAGATACTTGACTGAAAAATGTACTTTAATTAAAGGAGACAGGATGTTATGTCAGCCGAGCAATGTAATAAACTATAATATAAAACCTAATAAAAGACATCATGGATCATACCCTGACCACGTTCCAGACTGAGATATGTATCGGTATCATAAGCTCCATCTGTGTTTGTTTATGTGTTCTCATCCACTGCTGTTCCCCACACACACACACACACACACACACACACACACACACACACACACACACACACACACACACACACACACACACACACACACACAGTAAACACAGATGTAGCACTGAGAGATCTTCTGCCTGATTCAGTCATACATCTACTTTGGGGGGGTGAGAACTGGCCAAACATTGCATTTGCAGCTGACAGGTGACCTCTGACCTCGAGGTGTGAAAGAGTGGTGATCGAGTGGAAATCTGCGTTTAGGTTTCAGTTGGCTCTCATAATGCCTGTTTGTGTGTGTGTGTTCTTGAGTTTACATCAGTGTGTGTTTTTCTGTGGGTGTCTGTGCATACGTGTGTTTATTGTGTGTGTGTGTGTGTGTGTGTGTGTGTTTGTTAATTGACTGCCAGTAACCGAACAATGGCTCAGCAGTTTAACCAGCCGAGTCTCCTTTAAACCCTGCAGGAGCAGAGCCAGGTCATCCGGGAGTTAGTCTGATCCACTTCACCTCAACTTTCTTTCTTCTGTGTAGTTCAGTGCCACAAGCTGTAGTTAAATTTGGTCTGTGTTGGATTTAGTGAGAACATATTGTATTCATACACACGTTACTACAGGCGCAAGGCTGTTAGGATGGACGTTTGATGGAAATGGAAATCCTGCACACTGACTTCAATCTGCAGTTTTATTTAAGCATCAAGAGATGTTGTTCTTATCCTAAACCTTCTCTGTTGGGCTTGTTTGTACCAGCGTTCAAAGTCGGATTCACCTAACTCTCTTAACTACACAAGCTTGTCCTAAATCGCTCGTTTCAACATGACTACCACCTTTGTGTGATGTGATCATTAGCATAACCAATCCCCGAAAATTGCCATATAAGGTAACCTGTTCTGCTCTGTTTTTAAGCTAGTCTGTCACAAAATTGTAAAGAGAAAGTTCCACTTTTGTATATCAGACAAAAACATAACAAATTCAGCAGCGTCTGTAGTCATGTTAGAGGACTGAAACAGTTTAAAATATTAGAAACTAAGGATGAAACATCTGTCGACGACGTCAGAGCAGTGCTGTCATACTAAATCTAAACAAGCATCATCTCATTTAGTTTTCCCCAAAACAGCAGCATCATCTTCATCAAGTGCTGAAAAATAAAGAATTCCAGGGTTTCTTCCTGGAGCTTTTTATGCAGAGGTGGTAACTTACCATGTGTCCCAATACTGTGACCTGCCCCCTTTTTGGATTAATTAATGCGACACAAATTTACAAGACAACCAATTGATCACTTCCTTGTCTTGAGTTGAATTGGACAGATTCTGATGACATGGTGATGGTGTCTCACCAAAAGCATCACTCGCTGTGTTTTTCTTTCTTCTTCAATTCAGGCCAACGATTTATGCCATAAAAGTGTATTTGATATGTGATACTTACTGTCGTTAGCGGAGGCGGGGCTTATTTCTGGCAGAGTGGACCATCTCCGCTTTACACCACAGCTATGTGTCACAATGTTCAGGACGACACAGATGATGATGATGATGATGATGATATGAGTCGGCATCCAGCAGACAGCAGGTTGTGTGTGTGTGTTTTGATCTTGCTCTCCCAGTAAACACAGACAGCATATTAACCTGTAGGTGTCTGTTCATTGGCTCATCGGTTGGTCTTTCTTCCAGTCTCTCTCACACACACACAGGCGGTCACACACACACACACAGCCTCACACTTAGAGTATATCCTGTAATCCCATCTGCCCCGATGCCACACGCTGAGTGGAAATGCTGTGTTTTTCCTAAATAATGGAGCTTATCGTGTGTTTCAGGCTTGTAACAACTGATGCCGCACACTCACAGCAGGAGGGATGCCACAGCTGTTATGTGGCATTATTAATGCATTGCTGTTTTTATTGTTATTGAATTATCAGGCTTAATCAGGTTTAATGCGTCAGCCTCACAGGAAATACAATTAGAAGATGTCAGTGGCTGTTATGTAAATATAGTAAGGGAGTGGAAGTGAGCTTCTCTCAGTATTTGTGTCCTTGCGTCACCCTCTGCATGTATGTGGTCACATCTCTTTTGAATTAATTCATCGTGCACTTCACTTAGCACCGACCGAAGCTCTTAGTTTAGTGGTTTCATGCTGCTGTGGATGAGCAGACCATTATATCACTGACGGTCAGCGTCCCCCTCCCCAAAATGTAAATGTTTCTGAATTCTGTTTTACTACTGAAGCACATTTTCCCACCAGAATAGACTTATATTCAGCAAAGCTGTGAGAAAATATTGTTTGACTTTGATCTCATTCTCCTGACGTAAACCTCGTGCTTCAATATGCGCTTTGAGCTCAACTGTAGCAATGAGGAAATCAAACTGTGTGTGTGGGTGTAGGAGGAGCTAGGCCCCACCCTCGGTGAAACACCAACTCCAAGAGAGAGCAGAGGACAGGAGCAACATAACCTGTAAATTGCACCAAAACATAGCAGCATAGTTAGTTTCCCCCCCAGCGTTTTACAGTTAATTCCACAATTTTGTCTGCGTTTTCTGCATCCCGGATGAGCATTAACGTTTCAGCAAATGTGTCCTGAGGCTTAGGAAATGGCAGACCTCTTAACTTCATGTTAGGGTGGATGTACCGCTGGAAGTAAAAGCTAGTTTAGCTAGCCTGTTCGCTACAGTGCTCACCAGCTGCATCGTGCAGACACTGCCATTTTCAGGGAGTTTCAAGCAGTCCTGGTGACTTGTGTTTACTGACCAAACCCCCAGAGTCTCTGCCCTCTTGGTGATCCTGGACCGAGGTGGTCTCTGAAAGAGCACCATTGGCCTTTGAATGAGTGGACCGCTTTGCGATGGTTTGTCCCAGTATGAATGACGGTGTCTCCCTTTTCCCTTCAGGTTTGAACGGCTGGAGGTTTTGGCGGTTTTTGCCTCCACTGTCCTCATCCAGCTGGGAGCCTTGTTCATCCTGAAGGAGAGGTGTGTATGTCTCCCTGGCACACGCTCACAAAATGAGTCCACACACGATTCTCTTTCTGGATAAAATAAGTTAGCATTTAGAGCCAGATTAAGACGTCTTTGTCTGTCTTTGTTTTTTGTCTACATCTCTTTCTTTGTCTCGCTCACTCTGTCTCTCTCAATTAAAATTTCAATTATTTCCTTAGCGTGACTCAGAGCAACAACTGAATTACTATTTCCAAAGCAATGCACAAAGTATTTCCAATTGTGTGTCTCTTTTGTCTCCCCTCCACCCTCATTATGTCACGACGTGGCTTTGTTCCACTCAGGGTGCATGTTTCTCTCCGGGCTCAGCTCTACTTTGCCATCAAACAATGTGAAAAATGCAATAATTGGACCCCGGGATGTTGTAGCCACATCTGCACACCTTTTCATTTATTACAACCCAGAATATTCAACAACTATCATACCAGTGTATTGTCTTCGAATACAGTTTCATAGCAAATGGTGTTTTAGTTTGTTCCTCATCTCAAGTTATCAACACGAACTTGAAAAGTTTGACTTTTTATACCCCACCTTTTCGTGTCCCAAAACCATATGTGATCTATCTTCCCCTGTATTTTAATGCTTTTACATGTTCTTCAAATATATTGATACTAATAAATAAATTGTAAAAAGTAGTAATACAGTGCTGTGATAAATGACATGCTATATTTATAATAAACATTATTTATGTCACTTTTCTTACAGGAGGTGGAGCTCAAAGTGCATTACAATACAAGTGAAGAAACAAGAGAATAAATTCAAATACTGCGCAATAAAACCAAGCAATCAAATGAACAAAGAGGCAGCAAATAGCAAGAACAGGTGCACTAAGAACAATAAAATATATGAAATATAGAAACAAAACAAAGGAAGAGTGATAGTTAAAGGTAATTCTGAATAAATACATTTTCAGTTGTCAGTGAAACATGGTCATATCTTTATGAAATGAGAAGAAGCAGTGGTCTTAAATCACTGGAAAATGGTTGCTCCCAATTTTGACGTTGAAAATGGAAACGCACTTTAAAAGTCTAAAGACGCCAGAGTTTAGACAGAAAGATCTTATTCGATAACATAACGTGTGTGCGAGATCAAATATGTTGGAAACTTTGTCCCTCTCCCTCTGAGAACACAGTAATGATTTTAAAGGAGTGTGTGTGGGGGGGGTGTGGCCCCGTGTGGGGTTGTCTTGCGGTCAGTTCTCAGGAAAGGGAGGGGAGCATTTCCAGAATAATAATCTCTCGATGTGGCCAAAGAAAACACTGGTTTCTGATCTTACGATTAAAAAATCGTCACAACGTATTTCAGATCATCAGTTTATTGATCGTTTTATATCAGCATTCAAGGTATATCCAACTGTAGGTAACCATAGAAACAGCGCTGACGCTTCAGACTCTGTTAGCAGTTCACTGGCAGGTGGTTAAAATGAGGAGGCGGATTTGTTTCTTTGGTCTGCGTAGGCACTCGGCCATCATTTTTGAACGTTAGGCCATTTATTTTATTGCTCTGTGTGTTTAGTTCTGCTTAAACATGGTTGGCTATAATTTCAGTGGCTGTACGATATGCGATACGTCCGGGCTCCAATGTCAACCTTTTGCTCAGTTAATTACTGACAAAAGTATTATACAAATATCAATTAATTAATATAATAAAACATTTTAGTCTGTGGTTCCTGCTGGTTTTCATACTTCATACTTTTCATACTTGAGACGATGAAGATGGTATTAAACCGTCTTAAAGTACACTTCCTGAAGCCTGCAGAGACCTTGCAGGCAGACTGTAACGGTGAACATGTCTCTCCGTCTTTGTGCTGTTGTCTTCTGTGTTGCCAGCCTGCACAGTGCACTGCACGAACGGCCCAGTAGGGCAGCAGCACAGAGGGAGGAGGCAGGCTGCACTGTGTGTGTGTGTGTGTGTGTGTGTGCACTGTTGCCTTTTGTCATGCATGTGTATGTGTGATGTTAGAGTGCGTGCGTGTGTTGGTGTGTGTTAAAGTATTTCCTGTTTTTCTCTCTCTCTTTGTTCGCTCCTTGTCTCCTTTCATTCATTTCAATTTGACTCGATCGCTCTCTCTCTCTCTCACACCCACACACAGTCTCTGAGTAGTCCCACCTGGCCGGTGTTGTTGACTGTGTTTGTTTCTGTTTTGTCAGTGTGGAGCGCTTCATGGAGCAGCCGGAGGTCCATACGTAAGTAGTTCACACACACACACACACACACACAAATAAATTCCCTTATCGCATTCTAAAATAACAGACACAACATGATATACTCCTGTGTAAAACACACACTGCCAGCTGTTGTCGGAACAGAACATCCCAAACATTTGGGTCAAACAAACAAACAAACGAACAAACGGACAGAGACAAACCGAATCATGTAGTCAGAGAGTCAAAGAATCGGAGTGACTGACGGCGACGTGTTAATTGTTACTTTCACACGTGGACACAGTGTTTATGCGTCCAGTTAGCTGAACACATGCAGACGGTGTTGAACACTCGCGGTGCACAAAGTCCACGGTTTGGTGCGTTTAAGGTACAGCAGGGACAGCACAACAATGTAGGAAATAATGTTTATGCATTTTCAAAGGCGTAAACAATCAACAGGTGCCCAGTGGCCACACTTCCTGTAACAGGTAAGAATCAGGTTTATTGCCAATTAGTTTTTCACATACGAGGAATTTGCTTTGGCACTTGCATGCGGGCATATTGTCGATGAGAACAAATATGTCTTTAGACTGATGGGTGCCGATCACAAAATAGCCAATAAAGTTGTCAGCACTTGCAAATATGTAGCACTTTTAACGTTGCACAGCAGCAGAAGGCACCAGGCACGTTTCATCAGTTTGTCATCGCTCCGTTTATCTAATCACCTACAACTGATAAAGGTGAAAGTGAAACGGCGAGCGAGCAGCTGGATGTCACCCCTCAGTTTCACAGTCTAACACTGCAGAATGTAAATCCTTTAGTCTATTAAACTTCAAAAACTTGTGAAAAGTGCTTGTCACAATTTCCCAGAGCCCAAAGTGACCCAAAAGACTCATTTACTGTCAGCAAATGACAAAGAAGCTGGAAGCAGCAAGTGATTGATTGGATTATTAATCAATCCACTGGTTTGTCCGAAAATAAAAACAAGCTTTTTGACTCTGACTCTTTACTCAATTCTCTCGCTCTCTGTTTCTTTCTGTCTCTCTCTGTCTGTCTCTCTCTCTCTGTCTGTCTCTCTTTGTCTTTCTCTCTCTGTCTATCTGTCTCTGTGCCTCTCTCTCTTTCTGTCTGTCTGTCTCTCTTTCTCTCTCGCTCTCTCCCATAATAAAAAAGATTAGTGGCAGCTTTTATAACCTAAAACAGAGCGAGATTTAAACATGTCTCCTGTGACGAGATTACCCCCCCCCCCCGTCTCTGCCCCACTAACCGAAGGGACGTGACAAGTTTTAGGCTCTTAAAAGGATTGTACCCTTGTGATTAGTGTATTGAAGAGAACATTTGTGTGTCACTATTATATGTCCATTAGGTTTATTTAAAAGTTCTGATTGAGAAATGCTTATGTGCAAAAGTGGCACGTTGTTAATTTAAACTAATTTAATTTGTCACCAGTCAGTGTTTTTAGTGGGACACGAGAGTCCCATCCTGTTCCTATTTTGTGAAAAATTAAATTAAGAAAATAGCATGTTATTCATGAGTTATGATTATTATGATGCTTGACTTTTTTGGTGAAATGGACTCCCACAGGAATCATGAAATAAATGATGAATTTATGTTATTTCTCTTATTAGTATTACTATTATTAATATTAACATCAATACCATTACTACTACTATTGCTTTACATCTGTACTGTGCCCTGCCTCTCTCTCTTCTTTTTTCTCTCCTCTTCCTCACCCACCCATAGTCTGGTTCTGGTTCTGCCTGTTAAAGGGGAGTGTTTCCTTGCCACTGTCTCCTGGTGACTCCAGTGGAGTTGTTGAGTGTCGGTCTACACCTGCTCTGTATGATAACGTGCCCTGACATAACCTCTGTCATGATATGGCGCCATATAAATGAAAGTGAAGAATATCAGAAACAGTATTCTTCTTTTCCAGTACAGCACCACGACCAACTGTGACCTCACTGCTAAAACATATAATTGAATTAACAACTCTATAAACAAAATAATGAACAAAGCAGGACAGAAGGAAGTGAATTTCTGACAATGGAAATGCAAAAATAACCGTTCTAATGTGTAACAAACTGAACTGGACTGATTTACCTGGTGGAAATGTGTCCCCTGAGACTGTCCCACCATGCACCTCACTACAGTCATGAAGTCACATGTACACCACACATGTTCACAGTAGGTTTGATCCACAGATTTTCCCACAGTCCTCTGTTACATAGTGTTTTTTCAGCATATTAACGCAGCCGCTCGCTGTCTCTCTGCAGTGGTCGTCTGTTGGTCGGGACGTTTGTCGCTCTGTTCTTCAACCTGCTGACTCTGCTGTCTGTCAGGAACAAACCTTTCTCCTACGTCTCAGAAGGTAACCGTCTCCCCTTCAGTTAAAATACTTGATACTGTCGTGTTGTGCAGCTGCTACATGTTTCACTCACACCATCATCCCCGATCTTTGCACTGTGTTTTAAACCGTGGTTCTAAAGAGGCGGGGTGGATTTAGTGATTTTAGTTTTTTGGGTTGCTCCTCTGCACGGCCGATGTTTGGTAATCCTCGCCCTCACTGGGGAACGGGGACAATTTGGCTTTTGTTATATTTTGGGGGATTACTGAAGTGAAATGAAATGCTGGTCACTGTTTTGTCGGTAGATAAATCACAAACGGCAGCAGTGGGATCAGAGGTTAGTCTCTTCCTAATTGCAGAAATCAGTGAGTTATGAAACCAAACACAGTTGTATTGGTCTTAAAATATGACAAATGATTTTCAAAAGATTAATTTCGGGGGTGTTTGTGCAGCTGGGAGGGACAGGAAATGTGACGCGTGAGCTGACATGCAACTCTGCATGTGAACTGGATTTAAACCAAACATGCTATATGGCAACACATCTACCAAACTACAGTACTGATATTTATTAAACTAATTATTAATTTTATACTAGATTGAACCACTGGCTGCTCTTCACTCATTGTTGAGTCTATAAAATGTTGGAAGATGGCAAAAACTAAAGTTTGCAATGACAAAACAGTGCGAAGCAGCAAATCATCACATTTGAGAAGCTAGAATCAGAATGTTTGGCTTGGTTCATGAATTAAATGTGGGATTAGATCTGGGAGGAGAGACCCCAGGACACCATCCGTCGTCTCATTAGGAGCCAAGCAGGTGGAGGCCACACAAACTACTGAGAACCATGTTGAGTTGCTGCAATGACATTTCAGCTAAATGGGCGAGCTGCTGCATCATGTGTTTGAATTCAGCCTCTGTAGGTTGATAATTTTCATTTCCATGAAATGATATGGCATCCTTTCATTCCTAACACATTACCCAGAGTCCATATCAGTGTAGATATCCAGCAGGACTCTTTGTCCCATTAACATCTGACATGTTTTCAAAGTGTTCCTGTAATATTTTTGAGCAGCATATATATATATATATGCGCGTTATGCTATGCTTCTAAATGATGTTAAAGCTTTAGTTTTACATGATCCTGATCAGCTGACAGATGCCGATGTATCGACATGGATGATGAAGAAGACTGAGCAGGTAAACACTGAAGTAAGCAAACAGGAACTTAAAAAATGATAAATGACTGAAAAACATTCACCATGCTAGAGGTCAATAGTTCAGACAGAGATTTTTAATGACTGGGTTTTACAAGTATCATCAATTAATATGTCCAGCATTTTCTTGATCAGCTGATTTCACTACAAACAGCTGCTGTGAAGATATTACTGTTAAAATTCTGTCCTTTCAGCTCCGAGTCTTTGCCAGCGTTAGTTTGGTTTGGTGTTATCGCAGTCCAGCTAAGCTAAGCTAAGCTAGCTGAGCTGAAGACAGAGATTCGAAGTTTAAACGGTTTGATACAAACAACTTTGATATTTCTTTATCAACAAATACGTTGATGTTGTTTGGACGACATGTGTGGTGATGAAACATCTGCATCTCCTTCGCTAACAGGTCGGCTAGCATGATGCTAACGCAGGCTAACAGCCTGTTAGCGTGCTAATACATGTTTAGCTAACAGACTTCCGGAGCTGGGACTTACTTTCAGGCATCGCAGCGGCGGGTCTCTGCTTCAGCCTGTGGAGGAGTTTGTTCCCGGCAGAAAACAAAAGAACCTGAACCTCAGTGTTTATTTCTCTGCGCTGCTAATCGGTGAGCTTCTTCAGCGGATCTTCGCTCTGTTGTGATGTTGCGTCACTTCCTGTTCAGCTATGGCCTGTAGAAAATCTGAGGAGTCACAGCGCCTCCTGCAGGCCACACGGTAGACATGACCAACTTTCACACTTTATTCTGTAGAAATGAAATCAAAGTCCCACTTATTCATTCATTCATTCATTAACCAGACTGCTTATCCCGAAGGGTCGCAGGGGGGGGGCTGGAGCCAATCCCAGCTAACATTGGGCGAGAGGCAGGAAACACCCTGGACTGGTCGCCAGTCAATCGCAGGGCACACGCATATTAATGTGAGTAAAAAAACCCCAGAAAGATTCAACGTACGGCACCTGAAGTGGAGACTCTAGCTGGGTTTTTTTTTGCCTACCTGTGTGTAGCAGCGTCTCAGCAGCCCCTTGTCTTTCAGCAGCTTCATGAAGTAGTGACAGACTGTCGGCTAAACACCAATAAAAGTCAACCACACTGATTACATTTTGAATAATTAATATGGAGGCCTACAAGGCAGCTAGAAGTATTTTGTACCTTAAACTGTCCTGGGTAAAGCTCTCTGGCCAGGGCGAAGAAAGGCTCTGGATGTTTCTGAGATAGAAGACGGAGAAAAATTAATTAATAAAACATTTTCTTGCAGTGCTGGCGAAGACTGGAGAAAGCGCTGCCTCAAATCACAAAATAGGATGGTCTTCAGAGGAATGTACAAGGGCATACTAAGCAATTAGTCACAGTAACCAGGAAGTGACTTAATAATAAAATAATGTAGTGATCCATGTGACTGAAAATGGCCTGAGGTTTAACATGCAGTGTTTCTGTTCCTGTGTTCAGGTTACGGTCCCGACCAACTTGACTGTTCAATGACTTCAGAACCTTTTCTTAAAAGTAAAACCTAAAATCGGCATATTATTAGGATTTGGCATTACGCTGGAGAAAAACAAAAATCCACAAGCATTGGCTTATTAGTTAAAATTTGACTGAATCAGGTTCTAATATAAATAACCAAATTTAAATTTGAATAATTCAAACCTGTCAAAGATTTTTGAGGCCTAAGAAAGCTGTTTTAGTGTGTCATTTTTCAAACATTCACCCACCTTAAAATAATCTATCTGGAAGATGGCCTCTGGGTAAGGCAGGTCATATTTTTGCAAGTTTGCATACAGGCCAGTTCCCGGTGAGCGGAAATCAGGGATCCCAGCCGCTGTGGACGGAGGGTTACGGATTAAAATTAGAAAGTTTAAAAAAATATATAAAACAACTATTATTGAAAGTAGTTTGATTCTTTCAAATGATTGTTCTGTGCCGTTAACACGGGGATACTCACATGTGGATATTCCTGCTCCAACCATGCAGAGGATGTTTTTACCTGTATGGGTGCAGGGAAACGTCTGACTTTAATCAATACCAACTGCATTATCATAACAGGCTTGGAAGCAGGCAAAGACTCACATTTTCCGCTCTTTATGTATTTCGCCACTCCGTCCAGAGTCAGCTCGTCCAGAACCTTGTCTGCTGAGCCGAGGCCCAGGGTGCTGGAGAAGAGGTTACGCAGAAAGTCCACTGGCAGGAACACGGAGGAGAACCAGGTGACCATACAATTAAGAAATGCAAAATAATATGCATGCAAATAAAATCAATAGGAGATCCACCTTTAAAAATTGTATTCATTAATTTAATACACTAATCTAAGCAGTGCATCTACAGTATGGAGGCCTGTGAATGAGACACATTACATACAACAGAACATAGAACTGTGTAATAATGTACCAGATGAGGCATTAACTGGGGGGGGGGGGCAGTTGTAAAAGAGACATGCCATAGTTTTCACATACTCTCTGTGTCTCCTGCAGCCTCTCCCTCACTGCTGTCGTCGGATTGCTCCTACAAAGGAAACAATATTCACATTCAAACCAGCGTGTCTACGAGCAGTAAACCTGTGAATGGCTGCTTCCTTCGTCTGAGAGCTGCCTTATCGTGTCAGACTGCTCTGTTAGCTAACATTGCCTGCTGCTAACATTCACTAGCTACAGACAAACTGGTTTTCTTACCTCTGGTTCAGGCGTAACCCCCTCCTCTTCTTCTTCTCTTTTAGGAAATTCTACAAAAAAAAAAAATTTTAATTAAATACACGGCAAAGACATTTCTCGTGCGAATGGTAATGTTAGCCATGTAGCTAGCGCCGTCCGCTGGTCAAACTTGTAACGCAGTTTTCACATCGGACAGTCATCCTACCTGATGCATCAGACATTTATCCGTCTACTAAAACCCTTCAACCACAAGGGTCCGAATGACAACTGATTTAAAGCCCAGATTTTACGAAGATTTTGCGACAGGTGTCCACTACACAGCTAGCACTCAGCTTGTTGTTGTTCTTCAGAAACACGGTCCGTGTTTGACCCAGTTCCCATGGCATAATTGGTTCCTACCGCAGATCTAACTGTGAAATGTTCTGTAAATGTCACCTAAAAACTCAGTTCATAAACATGGGTAAGCTGAGAAATGAATATGCATTTTTTTTAACTTTGAAATAGGCACTACCTAACATTCTGCGTGAAGTGGAAGTAGCTCATATAACAAGTCCTGTCTACGTCAAAACTGGCTACCAAGTCATTGTAGATGATATTTACCTACAAAAGAAGCAGTGATTTCCTCATCTGCATTCGCTGTGTACTCCCAGTCTTACTGGTGTCTTCACCTGCCCACTGTGGGGTCTGACAACTGCAGTACAAGGCTCATGCAGGATTATGGGCTTTAGTGTCCTCGCATAAACTACCACAGTGAAGATTAGAGATACATACAGATGGATTTCATTGTCTGTTAAACATGACTTATGGATTCACAGGTAAAAAAAAGAGACAATAATCATGATATTGAACAATATAATCTTTATTTGGTATATTTAAAATCATATTTACATTTCAGCAAATCACATCATTACCACATATGCAGACAAAGTGTAATTTCTTGATGCAGACACCGTTTTGCATATTTATGTCAGAATTGTGTCTACTCTAGACAATAAGTGGCTTCTGGGGGGAACAACACAAGCAGACTGTTAAAACATACTGTACCTTAGATGACAATGCCAAATAATCATACAAACTTGAGGTTGTACATTGTTGTCTCACAGTTGCTGTATTTTGTTTTGGTTTTTTTCACACGCTTATATCTAATTGGATGTTGCCAGTGTCCAGTCAAATATGAGTCTATAACTGGTTCATACTGGTGGAATGTGTCAAGACTCATGCAAATATCAGCTGAAAAATTCTAATTTTTCCATGTTGGACATTCTCAGTGGTAACCAAACTGGTTTGGACCGATACTGAAAATAAGCTGTGATGGCAGAAACCGGCCATATCGCCTCAGCTCTTCTAATGCCAGATGTTGCCTCTGCATATCTCTTTGGTCCATAAGCACCCTTTCTGTCAAACCACGGTGAACCCACAGCAGAGCTCTCTCAGAGAACTCTTATTCTCTCTGAACTGAGTCCCTTGATTGCTCTAATTCCCGTCCCTGAACACTACCCACTTCTGCCCTTACATGAGCTACTCATTCCCCTCTCCCCCCCACCTGCCTCAGACCCAGGTCGTAGCCAGTAGCAGTGATCTGGCACTGTGGTAACATCTCCTCCAGCATGATAATGATCAATCCAGGACTCGAAATCCTAGGGAGGGATGACACATCCAGACGCCGCAGTCCCCTGCAACACACATGCACAACACAAAAAGGGAAAAGAGCTGGAACTTAGTACGACATTAGTGTTATAGTAATAATAACTGGGCTATGTTGTGAGTGTTTGGATAATTACTTGAGGTTCCTCAGTGCAGCCAGGCCGCCTGTAGTGATGCGTGGACAGTGAGAGATGTCCAGTTCCTCTAGAGAGTCCTGCAACACATGGAGCCTGGCCAGGAACCAGTCGTCCACCTCAGGACATCCTCGCAATGACAGAGTCCGCAAAGATCGTTGACCCTCTGCGGGAGGACAAAGCAGATCAGAAACACTGAACTTACATGCTAAATATCATGAATTAACAGTGCAGAGAAAGACACAGAGGAAATTAGGTTATTACAGTAGAAGAAAAGCGATTTTCAAAGGAAGAAAAAAAAGACAGAAAAAGCCAAGCTGAGTAGCTCATTACCTAGGTTTTCCAGTCCTGTGTAGTTGATGAGTGTATAGCTCATGTTTACTTCCTCTACGGGTGTGTCTTTGTGATCTAAGAACTCCCAACTGAACTTGCCCCTCTGGTCTGCAGAGAACCACGCTGGCTGGCCAACATACCTGAGGACACAACACAGACGATCACATGAAAACTGGAGCACAGAGGCATGTTTGAGACATTATTACAGATTCTATGCAAACATATTTGAAGATCCTGGGAACATTTGATGGGTACTTTTCACAGTTTTTGCACAATTATTATTTGAGAAATTAATCTGCAGATTAATCAATAATAAAAATAATCATTACTTTCAGCCCTAGGTGAATTAAATGCTTGATCGCAGTCAACTTACATGAACTTAGTTCATTCAGAATAACAGATATCACAAACAATGCCACATGCATGGACAACAGGTTCAGGAAACAGCAGCTGTGTCTTGTCATGACATTTTAAAAAGTTGTAATAAAATAAGTTGAATGATCACGTAGCCCCATATTTCCAAGTGCAACACGTGACATGGACAGTCATTTAAAAAAAGAAGATAGAAATCTTAAATCTAAAGTGCATCAATGTGACAGACAGTGAAGAGGCAAGGGAACGAGGCACTTACCTAAATCCTCCCTTCATATTCAGGATATAATACGCTGTTGCTATGTCTGGCCCATATAATCTCTGAGTATAGCTATAGTAACTGTGAAAGACAGTAAAGAAAAGTTAGTAATGGTCAGATATCTACAGTAATTTGACATACGGAATCTGAAATTGACTTAAAGCACCTCGTGACTGCTGTTACTTCAACACAAAGGATTGCATGATGACCATAACCAATGCCGCATTACTCATCAGGGTCTTGACAGAAGCTTTAAAGTTTTAGACCTGCATTTTTTCATCGTATTCCCTCTGTTTAACCTGGAGTCTGCCCAGCAGGAGCAGCACTGTTATGGATGCCTGTCTGCTCCTTACGCATTCTTCTTCTGAATCCCCCTCCTCTTCAGCTGAGACCTCCAGCTCAGGAGCATCTCCACGTCATAGAAACGCTGGGTGAGGAAGAGGAGAAGCCTCGTGTGCAGAGGAGGTGGGGACACTGAGCTGGAGCTCCACGGTCGCCTAGCAACCACGAGGAGAGCCGACCGCTGGCAACATCTGTGCAGAGACTGTACAGAGAGATTAGGTTGAAGGACGTAGACAGGGAAACAGTAGAGAACGTGCTAAACAAAATAGAATAGAATAGACATTCAGTCAAAGCTACAGCCCCAAAAGACTCAATCATATGTGTCACATTCGAACTCAAATGAAAACCCCAATGGCCGCTTTACTAGGACGACCAGTTACACAGTATGGTTTTAGCTAACATTAGCAACATTTAGCATGTCGTATGACGCCTTCTACCAAAATGCTAACAATAACATACGCTGTTAGCCTATCAGCTGGGTGAGAAACGCGGCTTTGTAACAGGCTGTATGTAACCTGCCATTTAGAAGGAGCAAGTGAAATTTTTAATTATTCTGGTGAGTGTAGTAATTAGTCGACATTTGAAGGGTAACTTACCACGAAGGGTGCCGACATGGTAGCGCCGTTCGACAGAAAGCCGTAAGGGACAAATGTTGCACCATCGCGTTTGCGGTCTGTTGTTGTTCACCCTGCCAGCCACAGAGTGTCGCTCCATGCGCGACGTCTCCCACGCTGATGAACTTGAGCTGGCACCATGGCATCAAAATCTCACTCCAGCCAGGAACCCAGAGTTGGCAACCTTGTGTTAGCCAGCAACAAGATGGGATGGTAGGCTGAACTGTAGGCTGTTGCCCATTGCTCTATCACAGAAACAGTAAGCCTTTAAGCATTAAACAGAAAAGAAGGCAAGTCAAGACAATGGTTTTTTATTATGTATATGAATAATGGGAATTAATGTAACTTACTTTCTGCATGGTAAATTAAATAAATTAGAGGCAGTCACCTCCTTGATGTCTCCACTGTCAGACTGACGAAGGCCGCATCATTTTATTTATGCTTCATGCAGAGACAAGCTGAGAGAACCAGATGAAAGTGTTGATGTGGGGCTTTCACACTTTCCATTTCATTTATGTCTGTAGACCATAACCACAACACAAATGTTTAAAACTTTGGAATACATCGACTCTCAATGAAAAGGTACAAAAACAATTAGTGATGTAAAAAAGACTATTATAGCTTTATTTTGTACATTTCTTTTCTGTATTTCTGTGCATAAAAGTGAACAATATTACTTTCAAACCTGAAGTTATATTTTGAGTGATTATCACTAATTATTTGTGTATTTTTATATGTGTATGAGAGGGTAGTGCGGTCGTCCATTAACCCCAGGGTTGGTGGTTCGATCCCATCTCCCGCTGTCCGCATGTCGAAGTGTCCCTGGGCAAGACACTGAACCCTGAGTTGCCCCCGGTGGAGACCAGCATGGCAACTGTGTCCCCATCGGTGTGTGAATGGGTGAATTAGACTACTGTTCAAATCTTAGA